>APFE031625787.1:92458-123929 GCA_000404065.3 Pinus taeda | reverse complement strand
ATATATAGCAGACGCTTCCGCGGACGCTTCGCCTCCTAGATTTTTGGAAAATGACGCTTCCGCGCTCCGCGCTTCCGCTTCGCGCTTCCGCTTCGCTCCCGCTTCGTGCAACATTGCTCTGGAGATCGATTTCCCAGCAAAATCAAATGCTCAACTGATTTGGTGTGTCTTCTCCAAGCCTCGTCAACTTCTTCTTATAATCCTCCGTTGAGACTTCAACGGCCACGATTAAATCTTAATCGATGGCTAGGATTAACTAGAAATTGATCCATATAGTTTCTAGAACATTATCAGCATGACTTAATTAATTCTGATTAATCAATCATATTCCCTAATTTTAGACTTAAGAAATATTTAAAAACTGACTAATAATCTAATTAAGTCATTTCTAGGTGGAATTTCCAAAAACGATTTACGGGTTTTGGAGATCTCATGTATTCTAACCTCCCTACAAAATTTTGTGGCTAGAAAACATTTGATGCTTCAAAAACTAACAAGTTTGACATAAGATAAACTTGGGTTACAAGCCAACCCACTAACTAAATGAGAAAATAGACCATAAATGCCCACATGTGTGAATCATAGCCTCAAATAATGTTGACGTCATGACCTTTTGGGGCTCAAAATGCTATGCCAAGGTGTGCTGAAGTGTGAAAAAGTGTCAAAGTGCTTAGATCGTCCAACATTTAAGGAAATGCCCTCAAATCCTCCTATGGAGTTCCAAATGTAACTGCGAAGCCATCATGTGGCCTCCATTGGGTCTCCAACTGTTAAAATGAGGCCTCCTTTCTCCAACATTAGGGCTTCTCCAGGTGCAACAAGCCCTCCCTAGTATTCAATGGGAAACCATCCTCATCTAGGCTCTAAATCAAGTCTTGCCCATCAAGTCGTCTCCAAGCCAACCTGGGGGCACACTTGGTCTAGTAGTGTCATCACGAAGAATTATTTGTGATAGGTCAAAGTAGAGCAACGTCTTAAGTCCATAGGGTGCTTTGGGGCATGTAACATCTGCTCAAGTTGTCAAGAGGCTCAAATATCTCAATGTTGCATCTACTAAGCCATCAATCTTTGAAGAGGCATAGGTACCTATGGAGTGGGTGCCCTCAAGACCTGGGCTGTTGTGGACCACCTAACAAAAAACAACATGAATTCAAGTGAAAGCAACCAACCATCAAAGACCAAGATCATGTATGCATCTAATTTGAACAAACTTAAATGTTAAGGGCATGTTAATACTACAAAGAAGGATCACCTTCCGATATCTAACTATACCAAGTCTCGTAAAGGTATTCCCTACCTTGGTAGAGGTGGTTAATGTTGAAGTTGTAACTAAGTTCGTTCTTCATAATGTATGATGGTGTAAAGAATCAAAAAGAATTTATTTGAGATTTGAAAGAAAAAAGAAAAATTAATTTTTTTATGTACCTTTTGGTCAAATCCCAACTGCTAAGTCGGCCCTCCAAATGACAAGTTGGCTCAATCCTAAAAGGCACCTTTTCGGACATGGAAACAACTATATATTGGCATCTATTCTCCACCATTTGGCAAGCAATTCAGTGCTCTTTTGTGGACAAGTAATTTGGATATATGAGGAACAATCTTATGTGATTATACGAGCTTCCTGAGGCTATACTTTTTCGTGATGATGTGAATTTCCTAAGGATATAATTCTTTGTGATGATGCGAGTTTTCTGAGGTACATATTCTTATGTTGATGCGAGTTTCGGAGGTACATTCTCCTATGTTGATGCAATTTTTCAGAGGTACATTCTCCTATGACAATGCAAGTTTCAGAGACATCCTAAAGACAAATTTATGGATAGTCTTATATACAGTATTATGGATAGACATGTGAAACATTGACTTGGCACTTGGATTACTGGTCAGTTTGTTTATGGCTTGAATTTCTCTTGTTGACTATAGATTCTATAAGGAAAGGATTGCTAGGTTTTCCCCTTGTGGGTTTTGCCCTAGCCTCTAGCCTAATTTCTGGCATCTCTTGTATTTTTGTGCAAAGTACTTGTATAATTGTTTGATAACCTAATGAATGAAGTAAATGCTAAATGAAAAACTCATGAAAAAAGTCACAAGTAATTATCATGTTCAGAAATTCTATCATGCATTCGAATTTCAACAACTAATGGTCAACCCTATTAGATGCTTCTATCACTCAAGGGGAAGTGACATTTCCAAAGTCAACCCATCAATCAGTAGGTGTTAGTGTAAATATGTATGATAATGGAGGGGAAAGGCTTCATGCCCAAGTGCTATGGTCAAGGGGGCCAGTTGATGGGGTGTCCACATGTTGAGTGTATGAATGTAAAGGAGGGAGCAATCATGGAGGCATGAGTTACACTATTGGGCCTGCTTTTTCCACCCCTCTTGTGCACCAATTTACTTCTTGATTATGTCTCGTATTACCGCATATGGCTCAAGGATTAGAGCTTGCTCTTAATGATGTAGCATTTATATTAACCCTTAAGGTGACACCGTTCATCGCTCATTAGGGTTGCGACATGCAAGGATTCTTTTTTATGAGAACGAGCATCATGTGCTCAAGAACCAGGTGATGGCTAATGAAGAGCACAGAGCTCATGCTAGGCTTTTGCCCACGTGCTAGCTTATGTCCTAGCCATCTTTTACATTTGATTTTCTTCTTTTTCTTTTATTGTGGCCATCAAATGCTTTTCTATTATTTTCGCTGCATCAACCTCCAAGGCAATAGTTTTTTGGCCCTACTCAATGAGTGTGAATATATGGGTGCCAAATCCCAAAGAACCAATGACAAGTTAGACCCGAAGAATGAAGGTGAAATATGGGGCATATAATGTGTCATGGAAAGTGTTAAGTACGGCGTAAGGGGAAAATGAACACACTATCTCAATCTGAGTTTTCCAAGTAGTGCCCTTCCTATAACCATAAGGCCTTAACAAAGGTCCCACTGGACTAAGGCTAAAATTTAACCACTCTGGTATGGTGAGAAAACAGATTTACAGTCAAAATCAGTCAAGCTTCCAATTCACCCTTGTTAAAATTGGCAACTAGGGCCAAACTCCATGTTGGTCACCTCATTTGTGGCAGCTAATATTTTTCTTGGATTCATCTCATCAAGAGGTGTAGGATTGATCTAACGATCATCCGATTCCGACATGTATTCATGGACATATGAATTTATTTGTATTTCTTGACAATTTGTCAAGGTCGGCCAGCAAGCTAAACAATGTTTCACACCCCTAGTTTATCCTCAACGTGGCATATAAAAGGAGGAGACCTTGTGGCATTATACCACTCATCTCATCAACTCATCTCTTCTCTCTCCTAGCTTGTTTGGGTATGCATAGGAGGAGGAGCTCTCTCTCACGTGGGAAGAAGGAGGACGTAGTTCTATTTTGGCAACGTTGACTTGGATTGACCGAGGTGCAAGAGGACTGTTTCAGCAGCATTGACCAACGTGAGGGTACCTTTGACTGCGGATTAGTGTGGGGAGCCTCTTCCATGCAAGCCGCAGTTTAGGACAGCAAACGTTGACCTCTACTTGACCATGGATTTGACCAGCGTTGACTAGTTAGGGTTGACCGTAGAACTGCAGATGCATTGACTGTTGTTTGACCACCTTTCATTGACTGTTTTGGGTTGCTTAACATTACCGTTGGAAGTCGAGTTCTCCAAGGTTGACTTGAGGTCATTTGGGAGTTGTTTGACCAACTTTGACTTTGCTGGTTAGGGTCTTATTGTTTTTGTTGTAAAATCACGGATTTGTGATATTGTACTATCTCTCTCTCTGCTTAATTATTGAAGAATATAGAAGAATTGATCAAAGGGTTTCCCCGCATTGGGGTTTGTCCCTGGCTGGTGCCACATCTTGTGTCTCTTGTCTTGGCTTGTCTTCTGTTGTTTACATTTATGTTCTACCTGCATTTTACTATCATGTTGATGTGATTGCAATACTAGAAATTGATATTTGGCTAATAAGAAGATTTGAATTAAATTGCTCTTAAGCATATAACATACCATAATTTAACATGGTATCAAAGCTGAGGTGAAGACAAAGCCCAACCAAGAGCAAGAGCAATCACCGAAGACAGTTGGAAAATCAAAAAGGCTTCATGGGTTCCTCATGACACTTCCCAGCCAAAGACAAGCTCCGTGAGAAGTCTAACAATCATAGATGGAAGATGTCTCTTGATCTGACATTGGAAGGGCAAGAAGTGTTGGACTATGTGAGGAGCAGAATTTCGGAGCCTCCATCAAATGCACCGGCTGCTTCAAAGAACAAGTACACTAAGGGTGAAGTCAAAGCGAAGAAGATCATGCGAGACTCAATTAACAAGCATCTAGTGGCCTACATTTCCAAGTTGAACACCTCCAAGGAGATCTACGATAGACTAGTAAGCTTGTTTAAAGTTAGTGATGCAAATCAAGTTTTGTTCCTCAAAAATAAGTTGAAGGATATCAAGAAGGGCAAGGACGAAGATATTCAATCCTACTTCTTAAGGATCATTGAGATAAAGAATGATCTCCTATCGATTGGATAAGTCATTCCTGACAAGGAACTAACTATCACTACCCTTGGAGTGCTCCCATCCGAATGGTATATATTTAGAACCACACTTCTCAACAATGATAGAATTCCAGGATTTGAAGAATTGATGGCGAGATGCATTCAAGAAGAGACAAGGATGGTGGAGCAAGAAATGCCTTCAAGCAAAGCCAACCCCACTGCTTTCACTTCTCATGTCAAAATGAGAAATAATTATGGGTCTAAAGGTCACTTCAAAGGAAAGACCAGATCGAAGGGTGGAAGGAAGGAAAGATGCTTCGTTTGCAATAAATTTGGCCACTATGTGAGGGAGTATCCAAATAGAAAGGACGCATCACATGATGATGATCAAAATCACTCCAAGGGCAACTCCAACCACAATCAAAGGAATGGCAGGTTCAATGGCAAAGGAAAGAGGAATGCGGAAAATCAAGGAAGTGGTCAACCCTCCAAGAAAGCAAGGAACTCCAAGTATGAATCAAATGTTGTTAACGATAAGCAAGATGAGTATTATCTGATATCGGCCTCTCCACTACCTCTCGTCCGGACTTGTTGGGCAATTGGCTTATTGATAGCGGTGCCTCAAGGCACTTCACTGGTTACAAGGAAGCTCTATCTAATATGATAGAGGAGACAAACTTGGAGACAATTCCAGCTGTCCCGTAAAGGGTGTAGGGAATGTTACTCTTCAATTAAATCAGGGTAACACAATTCATTTGCAAGAAGTCTTATATCTACCTGATCTCAAGAAGAACCTGGTGTCCATTTCAGCAATGGAAGACAAAGGCTACAAGGTGGCCTTCATCGATGGCAAGGTACGTGTATGGAAAAAGAATTTTAAAGATGTTTTTACTCATGGGTTTCGGGTTGACTCTTTATATCAAGTTGGAGGAAGTCCGTTGGGAGTCATGTCCTGCAACACATCTCTACAGTCTGAACTATGACACTAGAGGTTTGCCCACCTTCATTATAAGGCTCTACCCGATGTGAGACAGATGGTGATAGGGATGCCCGAGTTGAGCATGAAGGTGTATGTCCGGAATGTGCCAAAGGAAAGCTCAAAAGGGGACCATTCCCCTCAAGCCATAACAAGACCTCCGACATTTTGCAATTGGTTCACTCCGACATATCTAGTATGATGCCCGTGAACTCTTTGGGAGGATATCTATATTATCTCACTTTTACAGATGATTATTCTCGCAAGAATTAGATATACTTCTTGAAAAAAAAAGATGAAGTATTCTCCTGGTTCCGTCACTTCAAAGCCTTGATCGAGAATCAAACTAAAAAGAGGATCAAGATTTTAAGGACTAATAATGGGACCGAGTATGAATCCAATGAGTTCCATGACTTTTGCAAAGAAGTTGGAATTAAGAGGGAGACCACAACATCATACACTCTTGAGCAGAATGGTATGGCAGAAAGGAAGAATTGTACGATTATGGAACCCGTTCGTGCCATGCTCCATGATCAAAGGCTTTCGAAGTTTCTATGGGCTGAAGCTGCGAATAATGCCGTATATGTTCAAAATCGATGCCCTCAACAAGCATTGGGTTCCAAGACTCCCGAAGAAATGTTCATTGGTAAGAAACCTGATGTCGCTCATTTTAGAATTTTAAGAAGTCCCATATATTTTCATGCACCGAAAGAGAAAAGAAGCAAATTGGGTGCATCTGGAAAGAAGGGAATCTTTGTGGGCTATAACGAAAATTCTAAGGGCAATAGAAACTATGTGGTTGGTCAAAGGGAAGTCGAGATAAGTCATGATGTCACCTTTGATGAAGATATGGCTCTTAGCAAGGTTGGCAATCTTCCTATTCTTAGGAAAGATAAAGAAGCTGACACTAGGGAGTCGAATGAAAAGGAAGATGAGACGATGCCCGATGTGGAAGAACCTATGGATCCTATCGATCCCCCTCCGCAAGAGCCTTCCTCTTCTAAGAAGAGGCCCTCATGGCTTAAGGGGGCTCTTGAAGATGCCGAGAGACATATTGCAACCAGAGGGACTTCCTGTGAAAGTAAGAAGCCGACCAGGTAACAGGAATACTTGACCATTATGAGCACCATCATTCAAAATGAGCCTTCATCGTTCGAAGAAGCCGTGAAGCATCAAGTATGGAAGGATGCTATGAATGAAGAATACGAGTCTATCATGAAGAATGATGTATGGGATGTGGTACCCAGACCCCAGGACAAAAAAATTGTTACCTCGAAGTGGCTTTACAAAATCAAGCATGGAGTTGATGGGAGAGCTGAAAAGTATAAGGCTTGCTTTGTTACTCAAGGCTTCTCTCAAAAGGAAGGTGTAGATTATGATGAGATATTTTCACCTGTTGCCCGATACACCACCATCCGCTCGATCATAGCTCTTGCCGCTTTGCAAGGATGGAACCTACATCAGATGGATGTCAAGACCAAGTTCTTGCATGGTTCGATTAAAGAGGAAGTCTATGTGGAACAACTCGAGGGGTTTGAGATTCATAATCGGGAATCTCATGTAGGCAGGTTGAAGAAACCTCTCTATGGGCTAAAGCAAGCACCCCGAGCTTAGTATGAGAGGATCGATAACTATTTGGTGAAGCTGGGATTCACCAGGAGTGAAGTCGATCCAAACCTTTACTTTAAGGTTGAAGATGATAAGCCTCTCATACTGGTGTTGTATGTTGACAACCTCTTTCTGACAGATGTAGACCCTCTCATTCACAAATGTAAGAGGGAGTTGGCTTCCGAATTTGAGATGAAGGACCTAAGACTGATGCACTATTTCCTAGGATTGGAGGTCTAGCAAAAGCCAAGAGAAATTTTCCTATTCAAGGAAAATATGTGGTGAAGATATTGGAGAGATTTGGTATGGTAGACTGCAAGACCTGTGACTACCCCGATGGAGCTTAACTTCAAGAAGTTATGTGGTAGTGCTGTCAGACTTGTTTTGGGAAACGCTTCTGAGTATCGTCAACTCATAGGAGCATTGATGTTCTTGGTGAACTCCTGTCCGGATATATGTTTTGCAGTCAACACGTTGAGCCAATATATGGTTGAGCCTCATCACTCACATTGGATTGGTGCCAAGAATCTTCTGAGGTATCTTCAAAGCACAATCACTCATGGGTTGAGATACACTGCCGGAGATGTGAGGCTGCATGGTTATTCAGATGCTGATTGGGCAGGCAGTGTGGTGGACCGAAAGAGCACTTCCGAGTGTTGTTTCTCTTTGGGTTCTGCTTCGATTTCCTGGATGGGCAGGAAGCAGAAGTCGGTGTCTTTGAGCACCGCTGAGGCTGAGTACATTGTTGCGAGTATGGCCTCCTGTGAAGTTGTCTGGTTGCGGAAGCTCTTTAGTGAGATGTTTGGTCATACGTTGGATACTACCGTTATCCTCTGCAACAACCAAAGTGGGATTTGTTTATCAGAGAATCTCGTATTTCATGATCGCTCCAAGCACATCGATATCAGGTACCACTTTATCCGAGATATGGTACAACGAGGAGCAATAAGGCTCCATCATATTGGGATAGATGAGCAAGTCGCTGACATTTTGACAAAGCCCCTGGAAAAGGTCAAATTCTTGACTTTCAGAGAACGACTAGGAGTCGTGGAGAGACCCTCTCATGAGGGTCCTGTATGATACATACATTGAGCTCTGGGAGCTCCACGGAGCTTGGGGTACTTCTTGGAGCGACAAACGACAATAGGGTGACTCACCCTCCCCTGGTGGTGCACTATGTACAGGGTAAATGGTTCAAACTTCCCCTGTGATACCCCATGGCGACATGTAGGCAAGAAGAGTGGTTCATCCTTCTCCTACTGAGACATCCTACCCATGCAGTCTGGGAGTCATGGGAAGTACCTCTCATCTGGCCAATGAGTAGGGAAACAAGGATAGGAACCATAGTAATATCGATGGACGCATTATGTATCTACCGTATTCCCTATGCTAGGATGACATTGATCTGGGATCAATTGGAACTGACTTCGGGTCAGTAAGAGTGATATAACTCACTCTATTTTCGAACTGACTTTGGGTCAGTAAGAGTGGTATGAGACACTCTCTTTATTTGGAACTGATTTCGGATCAGTAAGAGTGGTATGGCACACTCTTTTCATTGGGTCTGACTTCGAGTCAGTAAGAGTGCTATTAGACACTCTCTTTTATCTGGGACTGACTTCGAGTCAGTAGAGGATGGTATGATACATGTCGATCATTTCTTCTTCTTCATAGTTCAGCAGAGTAGAGCAGAGTAGTGCAGGGCAGTGCATTTGATGGCAGAGATAGTACTGACAAACAAATGGATTAGCAGATGGAGTTCTCCCTAGTTGAGAGGGAGTGTTAAAATTGGCAACTAGGGCCAAACTCCATGTGGGTCACCTCATTTATGGCAGCTGATATTTTTCTTGGATTCCTCTCATTGAGAGGTGTAGGCTTGATCTAACGATCATCCGATTCCAACATGTATTCATGGAGATATGAATTTATTTGTATTTCTTGACAATTTGTCAAGGTCGGCGAGCAAGCTAAACAGTGTTTCACACCCCCAGTTTATCCTCAACGTGGCATATAAAAGGAGGAGACCTTGTGGCATTATATCACTCATCTCATCTTCTCATCTCCTCTCTCCTAGCTTATTTGGGTATGCGTAGGAGGAGCAGCTCTCTCTCACGTGGGAAGGAGGACGCAGTTCGTTTTGGCAGCATTGACTTGGGTTGACCGAGGTGCAAGAGGACTGTTTCAGCAGCGTTGACCAGCATGAGGGTACCTTTGACTGCGGATTAGTGTGGGGAGCCTCTTCCATGCAAGCCGCAGTTCAGGACAGCAAACGTTGACCTCTACTTGACCACGGATTTGACCCGTGCTGACTGGTTAGGGCTGACCACGGATTTGACCCGTGCTGACTGGTTAGGGCTGACCACAGAACTGCAGATGTGTTGACTGTTGTTTGACCACCTTTCATTGACTGTTTTGGGCTGCTTATCATTACTGTTGGAGGTCTAGTTCTCCAAGGTTGACTTGAGGTCATTTGGGAGCTGTTTGACCAGCTTTCACTTTGCTGGTTAGGGTCTTATCGCTGCTGTTGTAAAATCACAGATTTGTGATATTGTACTATCTCTCCCTTTCTGCTGAATTACTGAAGAATATAGAAGAATTGATCAAAGGGTTTCCTCACATTGGGGTTTGTCCCTGGTTGGTGCCACATCTTGTGTCTCTTGTCTTGGCTCGTCTTCTGTTGTTTACATTTATGTTCTATCTGCATTTTACTATCATGTTGATGTGATTGCAATACTAGAAATTGATATTGGGCTAATAAGAAGATTTGAAGTAAATTGCTCTTAAGCATAGAACATACCATAATTTAACAACCCTTTTTATCCATACTAAATACCCAAAACAAACAAGCACAAGGACCCGATTGCAAAATGATCAAAGTACCTTTTGAATATCAACCCACCTTCATCCAAGTGTAAATGTTGATGGGTGAGAGGCATATGTTTGATGCAAATGGCAGAGGCATATGGCAAATGTCACCAAATAGTGGCATGTCAAGTGCTGCTGGCTAGCTGGTTGTTGGGCTGGCTGTCAAAAGTAGGAGAAAAGTTTTCTCCTATGGGGTTACCAATTTTGGTGGGTAACATAGCTCATAATAAGTATTTCTTCTAATGACTTTAAGCCTCTTGTTGTTTGAGCAGTCCTTCGAGGACCAAAACATGTACATTCTTCAAAATATAAAGATATTTCTCATGGTAAAAAAATAAAAAATAAAAAAAGACTTTCCAACATAAACACACAAGCAACAAACTTTGTTCGCAATGCTATAGATGTTGTTCAAATTATTATATAGGTTGTTGATTATAAAAGCCAAAAAAAAAAGACGCATCCATATAAACAAATTTTTTGACTAGACACACCTTGATTACTGGTGATTCTCGAGTAACGGATCCAAAATCATAGTTAAATACACACAATCCAATAATGTCCAGAGCTAGATTTGAAAATTCTGCCTCCATGTCAACCTCAATGTACTTAGTTTTATTAACTTCAGCTGCCAAAAGCATTGCCTCTAGTTTTTGTACTGTGCGTCCAGAACAATCACCAAAGACCTTCACCATGGCTTCCAAGAATGCAGTATGAAAACCTGGAACGATTGCTGTGGACCACATATAACCAGCGTACAAGTTTGCAAAAAATTAATACCATAAAACAAATATATAATGATGATTTTCTAAAAAGTTTGGAAAGAGACAAGACCACCTTAAAATTCTTCAGCCTATTTCAAAAAATGCTAACTTCCTCTACAAATAAGAAACAAGTCGATGGAAATTCATATTTCTTTTTGTTAGCCATTCAAATATGTCTTGGACAACCTAACCACATGAGGTTGTATCAGCCAAATAACAAGTACTAGAAAATTATATGTAGTTATATTTATTTTTAACAACATTTCTGAAAAAATTGCGTTGGACAGAAAATACACAATAAAATGTGTGCAAATAAAATACATTCCTAGTAACCATAAATCAATATGCTTAAAACCATGTATACATGTTCTGATATTCCTAAGTATTTCTGTTGTCATTTGGGGAACCCAATTTTGTGGGTCCCAGAGGCTGAGAATATTGGTTGATAGCACTGCATTGGTCGCTACGCATTGCCTGAGAAATATGCAATGAATTTTACTGCTTTCACAATATGGTACCAAATGACGAGTAAGACTAAAGGTTGGCTCATGCATAGAACTCTTTTATAGAAATCAATTTCAGTGATCAAACCTATGGGCAAACAATAAAGTTGGAAAGCATTGTATAGGCATCAAATATTAGATAAAAATTTAGAATGCAGATACTCTTGGAAAAGGAGAAAAAAAAAACTACAATTGGCAAAAGCTAGACAGCTTCACTTATTGCACAAATTACTCTTTATAAAAAATTAGACTTCTCCTAACACAAGAAAATTGCAGATCGTTTCCAGACCTTTCTAACAATATAAGAGGATCAAAATCTGAGTTCAAATGTACCAAAGGCTATTTTTTGACGCTTGAAATGTCATCGATCTACACATTTTGTATTCAGGAGCAATTTTGGATGCCTAAAAGCTAAATTTCAAAAGTCTCTGTTGAATGTTAGTTTCAGACTCTTTGAGACCTTTCCAACAAGTATTTCAAATTTCAAGTTCTAAATTCTAATGCAGTTCTTTCAATGTTGGGGTCAAAAACCCAGAGATTTAGCAAGACATAGCAAAATGTAACCTCCACAAGAAGAAAAGCTAAATGTGCCTACATGGAATCCAAATCCGACTCTCCAAATTGGACAAATGTATCAGATTTACACAAAAAATGATAGAAATATACACAGAAGAATATAGAAAAGACAAAAATTGCTAGATTATCTTTCATTAATGACGTAGGTGAGCAAAAGAGAGATGAGAGTTAATGACTCCTCAACTTCTTTGGCATAAACACTTTGACATTGAATGTAGGTGAGCAAGAGAGAGATAAGAGTTAATGACTCCTTAACTTCTTTGGCATAAACACTTTTACGTTGAATGGGTGAGCAAGAGAGAGATGAGTGTTAATGACTCCTTAACTTCTTTCTCATATAACGTACGTTATTATTTGTCCCGGGCAATTTTCATACTATAAACTACATTTATTTCGCTCCCTTAGTGCACTTCCTTAGCCTACTAAGCCCCCATTATCTTTCCCTTCTTGTGAAGTCATAGCCCCCCTTCTTTATGTCCTCTTCTGCAGCCAGTGATGTACATTTTATTAACTTTCAATCATAGTTTTAAAAACTGTACAGTACGAACCACTAACCAGTCAAACCAGCCGGTTGGACAGTCCTAGGTATGAAACTGACCAAGTAATTGGACCGGAAGCCTGGTTTGTATCAGTTAAATACCAAACCGGTCCTAACTGGCCGGTTCCGACCCCAACCGGCTGATCAGAACTCACGTGTAGGGGCAGTCTAGGACCCGCAATAACAGTATTTTAGGTGATTTTGGAGGAAATCAGAGACTGTTTCCCTCCCAAAACAGCCCCCTTTGGCTAGAAAATCAACCCTCCCCCTCCTAAACCCTAAACCTAAACAAAAAAACTAACTCAACCCTAGCAATGCTAGCAATCAATATTAATGTTAAATGTCAACTTTTAATTAAATATTTAGTATTACCATTAATTGTTTCAGGATGTTTGAGAGTGGTTCCAACCTTATTGGACTTCATATAGAGAAAGTAGAATTTCATATCCCATTCAAAATTCAATAGATTTAACAGTTTTAAGGATTTTAGGATTGATAGGATTGCAACATTTTCATTGAGCTCAATAATGTATTAGGGTAAGGAATTGGCATTTAATTAAGAGCATGAAGCCCTTTGTGTACCTTGATGTTGGTGGTATTGATTGTTGAACTTCTCTACTGTTGGTGGTATTTGTTGAACTCCTCTACCCTGGCCTTAACAATAAGGTACCCTTCACTTACGCCAAAATAATTGGTTAGCCATGTTAAACTTCTTCTTAGGCATGTTAAGCTTTGTCAATTTCTACCATATTATAAGGTTGAGGAATCTGAATTTGAAGACTCTAAGTTAGATGATGTTTATGTAACTCTCGTAGATGATCCAATTTCTAGTAGTGCTAAATCAATGATAAGTTTGATGAGTGATAATCTTGATCAGTGGTTTGCCATAAGCTAGTGGCCCAGTAGCTTGTAGCATAATTTTTGTACTCTAGAGGCTATTTAAAGCCTCATCTCTTCCAACTAGCAGCGAGCAGCCCCTGAGAACCACTTTGTAGCTGATGCAATGCACCATTCAAATCTTCACCATTTGCATTAGTCATATGTTTCCTTGCCCATTTGTCAAGAGCACATGTTGGAAGGTGGGCTTCTGATCAAAAGATACTTTATTTATTTGCAATCAAGTGCTTATGCTTGTTTGTGTTTGGGCATTTTGACAGGGATTATTGGGTGACTTGAAAGAAAGAAGGGTCTTGGCCGTAGTCTTGTTCCCTCACCTTAAATAGGGGGGTAATTGTCAATCCTAGTCCAATGGGACCTCCCCTAATGACCCAAGGCTTTAGGAAGGGGCACTACTTGGGAAGCCACGATTGAGATCAATGTTATCAGAACCAAACAAGAACTGGTAGAACTGGTCGGTCTGGTCGGTTTCGGTCCATTTCCGGTCTAAACCATGCCTCCAAACCGGAATAGGCCAGTTCAGTACCAAACCGGCCTACACCGTTCGAAGGCCAATTCCATCGATTAGAATTTCCCACAGCCCAGGCAAAAAAAAAAATCTTTAATTTCTAATTCTAATCTAGCCCCCCCAAACTTATTTAAACACACCCACCCCCTTTATTTCACTCACACTATTCATTCGAGTCTCTTGCAATTATTGAGCTGAGTTCAGTGAAGAGAATTCGAAGAGTTTCTTGCAGGGTTGTTCTGAGGGAGATTTTTTGCAGATTTGAAGAGTTGATCGAAGTATTGGAGAGTTGTTGGGTTGATTTGTAAAGGAGATTTTCGAGCTACTTCAAGGATTATTTTTTCCTCGGAGATCTTTGGGTTTTGTTGAATGGTTTTTGGAGCTAGCTGAAGGTTATTTTTTTATTTTGTGGGGGCTGCTACATAGTTGATTTGAGAGGATTTTGGAGTTGATTTTACCCAGAAAATTTAGAGGGTAAATAAAGGTAATTTTTACCATCTATTATTGTTCGATTTTTCTCCAAAAATCTGTTTTTTTCCCAAAAATTTTAAAAACCCTAGTGTTTTTATGTAGATTTGTAGGGGCTGTTAGAGAGCTTATTTGCGAGAATTTTGAAGTTGATTTTCTTTAAAAAATTAAGAGGGCAATGTTGATTTGGGGTAGCATCAAATGTGCTCTAGCCACGAAATTTGGTGGAGAGGTTAGGGCACATGAGATCTCCAATACCCAGAGAGAATTTGGGCAGATTCTAAACAGTTCAGGAGATATTAAAATAATTAATATTTTTAATGGAGTCCTTAAGTCTAAACTTAGGGAAAATAAAATATTAATGGGAATTAATATGAAACTGTGTTAGAATGGTCCAAAAGACATGGATGAAGCCAAACCTAATCTTAGCCGTTGATTAGGGACTTAATCTCGATCGTTGATATGTCAACAAGAAAAGTATAAGAGGAGGCTTGAGGGTCACATGGAGAATACACCGGAGTGATTAGTCATTCTATTCTCTAAAGCGGGGTTTGCTAAGAGAGATAGAATTAGTGATTGGGAGATTCAGCTGAGGGGCATTTGAGTACAGAGAGACAAAGAGGCAGAGATAGTGCCGGGAGAGCAGCGCAGTAGCCGAGGAGAGTGACGCAGAGCCAACCAGGGCTCATGCAGGGCCACGCAGAGGCAGTCGGGAGCTGCGCAGAGCCTCAAAGAGGCCAGCGTTGCTGACGCAGAGGGCCAGAGGGCTGACGCATGGCTTTCTAAGGCTGACGCAGACCCATCCGGGGTGACGCAGGGGCAGCGCTGGGCAGAAAGGGGCTGACGCAGTCCAGAGAGAGGCTGACGCTGAGGTTTCTAGGGCAGATTGGTGCTAAGTAGCTGCCGGACAAACATAAATCACATAAGACAAGCCAAGACAAGAGGACACAATATGTGGCCCCAGCCAGGGACAAACCCCAATGTGGGGAAACCCTTAATCAATTCTTTTTATGCTCTTCAATAGTTCAGCAGAGAGAGATAGTACAGATACATCAAAAGTCAACATCTTGACTTATCAAAATAAGAGCAAAGATCTTGTCTAAGAAGATGTCACATGAGGTAGCTGATCTGGACACAGGTGATTCCATCACCTTGATGTACCTATCACTGTGCTACACCATCATACCATGTGCATCATCACTGTGTTGCACCATGCTGCACCATCACCATGTCCATCATCACTGTGTTGCACCATCATCACTGTGCTGCACCATGCTGCACCATCACCATGTCCATCATCATTGTGCACAATGCCGCACCATCATGCACCATGCTGCACCATCACCATGTCCATCATCATTGTGCACAATGCCGCACCATCATACTGTTGTACCCATCATTGTGCACTATGTTGCACCATTCCATCACTGTGCACTATGTTGCACCATCATACTGTCATGTTGCACCTTATTGTGTCATGCTGCACCTTATTACCTACTTTCATCCAACCATGAAAGAGTGCAGACATATATATCACTGATATACATGCAGATCCATATACTGTCCTTGTCTGAAGTCATTCCTCCGAGAGCTTGTATATAGGATTGCTGTAGACTCACATAACAGTGTATTAGATTTAGGCTTCCATAACATGACAGTGTATAGGTTAGGCTTCCATAACAACGTATAGGAATTAGGCTTCCATTTTTCCATAACATGACAGCGAATAGGATTCTCTATTAGGACAGTGTAGATGCTTCTCCATGATCTTCCATAGTTTCATGTTAGGGCAGTGTAGATGCTTAGGGCACTCATTCTATGGCAGCGTATAGGTTAGGCTTCCATAACAACATATTAGGCTTCCATTTTTCCATAACATGACAGCGTATAGGATTCTCTATTAGGACAGTGTAGATGCTTCTCCATGATCTTCCATAGTTTCATGTTAGGGCAGCATAGATGCTTAGGGCACTCATTCTATGGCAGCATATATGCTTAGGGCACTCTTCCTTCCACTAAGACCCAAACGAGTGGAGAGGAAGAGATCACAAGAGAAAATGTATGTTTCTCAAATGACTAACAAGCCACCTCCTTTTATACTAAAACGTTGAGCACAAGTCGGGGCAATTTGGTCCCTGGCCGACCTTGACGAATTGTCCCATAACACAAATAAATTCATATCTCCATGAATACTTATCGGAATCAGACGATCTTTAGATCAATCCTACACCTCTCGATAAGAGGGATCCAAGAAAAATATCAGCTGCCATAAATAAGATGACCCACATGGAGTTTGGCCCTAGTTGCCAATTTTAACAATCTTTATAGTGATTAAACTCTAAAAAGGGGGTTTGTATTTTAACATAAACACTTTTTCTCTAGCAAAATAAAGAAAATAGTATCCTACATCTACTCTACATAAAAGAATTCAAGACAGTTATAAATCAATCATTCTCAAAAATGCCTCATGACTTTCTTCTTGTTATTATGATTTCTGGTGCCACTATAATGTTTTGATATTTTCATCTTTCGGCACTGAGTTTTCGTATACAATGGTACAAACTTCTAGTATATTAAGGTAGAAATAATACCTGGAGGCTCTAAGCTAAAGAATGAACATAGAAAGAAAGGAAACGGTAATTTTTCAAATATTGGCCATCAGTGGAATATACTAATGTCAAATTTTCTTAGTTGTTCTAAAGTGTGAGATGCTCCAAAGATTCTTATTTTAGAAAAGAATGCTTTTATCCAACTAGTTTAATTTGAACTATAAATCTATAATGGGATCCATTAGCTCATCCGGATTAGTGTAAACTTGTCTTTGCTTAAGAACATTCTTATTTCTACAAGTGATTCTTCAAATTCCAAATAATTATTTGACAGAACTCAATAATATTGAAAGTAAAAATTAGATATATAAGAGGACCGCTTGTAACGATGATGAAACAAAAAAGGCGCTGGCAATAACAACAAAAACATTCACATGAGCATTTTAAATCATGCCATGTAACCCACAGTGACAATAAATAAAATAAAGTTGAAATAAAAATAACCAGAACCATAGAGAGAAATGCTTTCAGCTCAACCAGAAAATTTAATTCTTTGCACTGAAAATAAAACCAGAAAAACTTCAAGCATGAGCTTCCCGAACAAAAGGATCTAGTATTCCTACATGTCATATAATGGATGGAAATGGTTTTATCGAGTTACCTTTTCTTCTCGGTTTCCACGTCTCCAAATCAGCAGGAATAAGTCCCTTTCCCATTATTGGCTCCAGAATATCAGCAAGAACTCCCTGAAATAGCATTAAGAATCTCTACATTGTGAATCTCCAAATCTCCCCAAATTTAATAACACTATCAGAACATGATTTAAGACATCCTTTTGCCATTAATGATATTAATGGTAATGATCCATCAGATAGCTTTTGTTTTTCAGACATAATCCTTGAATTTTAAGAAACACGATTAAACTAAAGTTGAGTGAAAAAACCCCTTAACTAAAAATATGGAGTTTGCAGAACTGAACAGAGGTATAGAGAAGCAATCTATTACTCATCTTATTTTCCCGTATTCTCACCACGCAATCTTTTCTCAGTAATAGAACTTTTGACCATCTCTCTATCAATTGCACAGAAATATATACCATCAAGTCACTTATTTAGAAGAAACAGCAGCAAGGAACAACTGGATCATGATAGAAATTCAAATAGCATTGCTCCAATATCAAAATATATATATATATATATTAAAAAGAACTCGTACATTATTTATATATTCAGTCTCCTCCTGGCATGATTTCTGAGGCTGGTTCGACCCTTTCCCACAGCAAAGAGATCAAAATCTGGCATAACCTCTGTTATTTCATCAACAGAAAATGGTATGTTTGTACCAGGCCAAGGTCCAACTAATGTCTACAACCATGTCAACCATATCAACAGATTATGCACCCGAGCTGTCCAAGTTGTTCTGTGAAAGGCAGACTTAACTTTGAATCCTAGGGAGTGCTCAATCTTCCCCAGAATTGGCTGCACTCTTTGGAATACAAATAGACCATGACAAATTCTCATGGGTGGTGGTATTGAAGGACGAATCTCTGGTCCTTCCCCAAAGAATCATTTTCAAACAGTGGGTGATTAAAATCTCGAGTTTCAAATGATCCAAACCTTCTTATTTACAGCAGTGAATGATTGTACAAACATGTTCTATATCTCAAAAGGTGAAGCATTCTCATCTAGGTTAATAAAACCAGGCCACTTCTTCCAGGTGAGGCTTGGGGATCATCTGTTTGATCATCATTAAGACTAGGCCAAATGTGCTGAGGATTTCAACAGCCCCTATGGCAAACTCTTTCCAGTGCTCCAGCGTTTGTAGTTTGTACCAACAACAGTATAATGATTTCCATGGACACAATAACCACAAAGATAATAACCTGTTTTCATTGTACAGGGATGAGAACTGTACCATGTCTGCCGTAGAATCAGTCAAATTCTTGGATATCATGAAAACATAGTACATCAGATGTGTTATTGATACGCTCAAATCTCCAACTAAAAACATAAACAAGTTGTTCAAACTCTATGACAACTTGAGGCATAACAAGCACAATACTCCAAGCCAAGCCTATGTTCCCATAGTCCATCAAAAGCTCCAATAGTGTCATCTTGCCAACCAGTGGCATGTGGTGATGAAAATCAGAAGTGTACGTCTCATAGAAAATGAGGCGTAATGCAGCACACGTCAGATGAAGCACTCTTAAGCAATGTTGCAAACATCGACATCAGGATAAAATCAGCAAGGATCCAAAAAACCAAAAAATCGTAAAAATAACTAAAATATCAGTAAAAGTCGGCAAACATTGGCAAAATTAAGATACCACCAAAATATCGGTAAAAATTGGCAAACATCGACTCGGCCAAAAAATCGCAAAATTGGGATAAAATTGCAATAATATCGGAATGTTTGCAACACTGCTCTTAAGCATGGTTTAAACACTTTCAGAGTAACTTTGAAAGCTAACATTCCTCACCATATGCAAGTCAACCGGCTTGTTCGACTATTGATTTGTAGGGACCAAATCTTACACCTCCATTCAATCTTCCATTAATGATATGTCAAAGTTGAATCCATTACTTCTAATGACTACTCTCCCACTGCATCGTGGAAAACATATCATACACCATTCATTCAATAGGAACCACATCCTGCACCTAAGTCGTTGAATTGGTGAGAATGGGAATAGGAGCAGAGGGTGGGAGCTAGAAGTGAGACAATGGAGGACCAATTCCCAAAAAACGGGATTGAAGCATTCTAGAAGCATTTTTTTATAATATATATATATATAATATATATATATACACATTTAAAATAAATTTGAAAAGTGGCAGCTCAGAGGTCCTTCTCCATGGTTGATGTCTATCATGGGAACAATAAGTTGTCTCTCTAAATGTACTTTTTTGATATTAAAGTGTATTTAATTGCAATTTGCTGCTTGTTTCTGCTGATTGTATAATTCTTCTGACAAGTGCTAAAGAATAAAAATATTTTCTCTCGGTTTTCCCCTATTGAAGTTTTGCCCTGGGCTTGGCCATAAATTACTGTGTGTTGTTGGCCCTGGGGAAGTCATCTCAGACTCAGAGTTAGTGCGGATAGCCTTAAAAGGCTTCATCAAGGAGTGGGATGTCTTTGTGAAATGTGTGGGTCAAGAAAAACTTCCAAACTGGAGCCAGTTGTGGGATGACTTTACTCAAGAAGAGATCCGAGAGGGTTCTCTAAGTAAACATCAAGTGAATGCAGAAGGTGTTGATGAAGAGAATGTAGCTCTTGCAGCAAAGGGCAAAGGCAAAGGAAAGATGAAGGGGAGTGGGGGATCTGATTCTAAGGAGAAAGACATCATAATGGTCAGGTGCTTTGCTTGTAACCAATATGGTCACTACGCTAGTCAGTGCCCTAACAAGAAGGGGAAGAAGGGGGAAGCTAGTCTGGTGGCAGCTTTGGCTGCAGTGAATGACTTTGCAAATAGGTTCGAGAAGGAGTTCCCCTTGGTGTCTCATCTTTCAAGTAGCAGCGTCGCTGAGTGTGAGAACACTGGAGTTTGGCTTGTGGATAGCGAAGCATTGTGCCACACGACAGGAACTAGACCTATGTTCCTGAGTATGACAAGTATTGACTCAGACATGCATGTTGTATGTGGGGCTAGCACCACACATACAGTGAGGCGCACTGGATACATGAGGTTCCAGTTGGAGTCAAGAGGATATCTAGAGAATGACCACGTGTTATGGGTACCAGAGCTGTGAGCAAATCTTTTCTCCACGGCAGCTTTGGAGGATGACGAATATGTTGTCCTATGTTGTAATGAGCAAGTGGTGATTTATCCGATGGGAGAGAGTGTGGACACGGCAAGAGTTATTGGCATCTGTGTGGGCAAGATGTACAAGCTAGCAGATCATCCTATGGATGGTAAGTCCGGTTGGATCTCATGCTCAGTGGTAGTGCCAAAGGCAACTAGAGGAGAGGATACTTCTAGCTCAATCAGGATACCGTCATGGTTCAAGATGACTGGAGAAGGATGCTTAGGGTGGGAGAGAGGAGTCTCCTAGGAGCATAGGGCACTGGGAAAGACTGGGAAAGGTAGCAGGACAAGCTCCAGTGTCAGAGGGAGATTCTATGGCAGACAATGTGATGAGTTTGCATAGAGATCCTGGTGGTGGAAGGACATCCCTCACTAAGAGGGAGTGTTGAGAAGTGGTAGCTTGGTAGGTCCTTCTCCATGGTTTGATGTGGGGGGGGGGGGGGGGGGGGGCAGGGCATTAAGTTGTCTCTCGAGTCTCTATATGTGTTTTTTGATATAAAGTGAGTTTATATTCTTAAAATGATTTTTTGTACTTTATAAACTTAAAGTGTATTTAAGTGGGTGACTTAAAGTGCATTTAATAAATATTGAAGTGTATTTAAAATGAGAGGTTAAATGTGAGCCCTTGATCTAATCAAATCACAGCCATTGAAAAAGTTGGTTAGATTGGTTAGGGTTAGGTCAATGAGAAATAGAGTACAAAAAGACATTTAGAAAGAAGAGAAGAAATTAATGTGTGTGATACACATCCGAGAGAAAAGAGAGAAAGCAGAGAAGAAGAGTGAGAAAGTTCAGCAGAAACAAGGCACAAATCCCAAGAAAGTGAGCCATACAGCAACAGCAGCAAGGGCACAAAAATCGAGGCAGTCAGAGGGCACTGTTTTCAAGGAAGAGGGTTGGATGATTGTGAGATAATTCTGTTTATTAATTGCTGGTTGTTTCTGCTAATTGTATCATTCTTCTGACAACTGCTAAAGAATAAAAATGTTTTCTTTGGGTTTTCCACTGTTGGGGATTTGCCCTGGGCTTGGCCCTAAATTACTGTGTGTTGTCTACTGTTAGTTTCTCTCTGCTGCAAGTACTTAATGACATGTGTTTCTGCTTATAAAAGCCCTGTTGAAATATTGAGTTAAATATTTTCACTGTTGGGATTTTATTGAAGTCAGAAATCTGTGGTCATTAAGTGTTTGACAAAAGTGCTAAGAGAACTATTGAATTTTTGTCCAGTTTTTCTTCAGTAAAAAATAAAAAACATACAAAATGCCAACCCGATGACATAAAATCTTAAAACATTGATTTTGTGCTATTTGTAGATGAATTATACATTTTAAAGATGCTAGCAATATAATTCATGGTAGCTTAATCGTTAGAGTATTGAAAATTTAGCACACAAATAACATCAATCAACTAGGCACCAATAATATTGGAATCAAGAGTAATAAAGCACCAATTCCCCAAAAAAAACTAGGAATCAAGCAACTTGAAAGCATGTTTTAATATATATATAACATGCAAAGTGCCAACTCAACGGAAAAAAATAAGAAAACATTGAGTTTTCACTACTTGTAGACAAATATTGCATTTTAAAGAAGCTCCAAATGTAACCCATTGTAGATTAATCATTACAGTCTCAACCATTTAGCATACAGACAACATCAATCAGCCATGAGTCAATTGGGTTTATCCCGGGTGGTTGGGAGGAATGATTGGGATCCTCCCCACCCAAGTTCAATTCCCACAAGTGACATGATGAACTTTAATGTAATGGACGGAATATGTATATTCCTTATATGGAATATATGGATATTTATTTGTTTTAAAAAAAAACATCAATCAGTCATACAACAATTATAATTTCTAACATCAGCCATACGATTAAATTTCGAAACATAATTGTTAACATATGTCCTCATCATCTAATAGATAATGTCAACCACAAAATGAAATAGGTCATTTGACATCATGAGCAAAGAGTTATAATAATCAATCAACTGTCATATAATAACTACAAAATAGCTCATGTACCAAATTTATAAAATAGATATTAGAAACTAAAAACACTAAGCTAGCTAAAGTAGTAAAGTTTATGACAAATTAAGCATTGAAAAAACAGAGGTAATTCATTACCGTAATTCTACTATCTAGTTAGTTGTCTTCCTGCCATGAGCAACTTCTGCTCTAAGTTCCTATGATCTGATACTAGGTGTACTTTAATGAACGATGGGCGGGCACCACGAAAAGAAATAGGCCATCTAACATCATAACCAAAGAGTTATAATATGCAATCAATTGTCATATAATAATTACAAAATAGGTCATGTGCCCAATTTATAGAAAAGACATCAAAAAGTAAAATACGAAAGCTTACAACAAGTTCAGAAATGAAAAAAGAGAAATAATTCATTACTATAATTCTGCTATCTATTTGGTTGTCTTCTTGCCATAGGCAACTTCTTCTCTAAGTTACTATGATATAATAGTAGGTGTATCCTGATAAGCATTGGGACAAGCACCATCATGAACTACATGGCCCAACATGGCTGTGAACGTCCTAGATACCAAAAAATTTATGGAATAAATCCTTTTTGAAAAGAATACTTCTGCCACTCACCAAGTTTCAACTCATTACTCAATTTGTTTCCAATACATATTGTTTTATATTGGGCCATTCTACATACATTTTTGAGTAGCCAACCCCAAAAAATGCAATTATCGTGTTGAACCTTGTGTAGTAATTATGTATCTAAGCTCATTACTAGCACATGTTCTCTAAGCATTTTCTAGATTCATTTTACAAGAGGTCAAATACTATGTTTTGATCCCATAATTCTCATGAATGTTAGTGTGAATGTAGTTCTCTCTCCTATTTAATTAAGTCATGTGCACACATAATGTTCCTTAATTAATTTTGCCTTCTTGTGATTTCCAAACTTGTAATTTATGGTGCATTCACTTGCAAGAGGCTGCATTCATAACAACCCCATAATGCAAAGTTTCTTTTTTCTTGTGTTTTAGGTGTAGTAAGATGATTTTCACTATATATTGTGTATAACTCCTTATGCCAATTCATGTTTGCAACCTTTTTCCCCTTTGTAAAGAGATAATAGCCTCCTATTTGCGATCTTGCATACTTGACTTGCCTCTACACCATTGCGACATACTACCTTCAAAGGTAAATGGATTCCATTGGACATATTTTTTTCCATTGGCTATGAGCAACAACCTCTTTAGCTCAAGAATTGGTACTGTGTATTAAATTATTTCTTTGTCTAAAAGAAGATAAATGAGAATAATGAAAATGCATCACAGTAATATTACAGATATAAAGACCACATGTTAATGAATTTCACAAGTGTAATGGAAAACAAATATATCTCCACAAAAAGACCCAATTAATAAAAGAAAACAAGTCCCAAACACCAGGAGGTAGGTTTTGTGGTAAAGCACATCATGGTTGCAATATACCTACTAAATGGTTAAAAACTCATTTATGCTGAGCGTCAATGTAAATTATTTTTTAACATAAAAAATTGAAGTAGAGAGTTATAAGGATTGTGCGCTGACCTTGTCATATGCAAATGCATTTTCTCGAAGAATGTGTCGAGCAACTATTGGATCTGAAACCACTACAAATGATTTTGGCCCAAATGCAAGCTTGTACACAGAACCATGCTGCCAGTACCAATTCAATGAAATGAACAACTCAAAATTTGTCTCCAATATTCGGGAAATAATACATATTTGAATATTTCTTTATCAAGCTAGATTCGTCCTTTACCTTTTTCGGGGTCGCAAAGAGTTAAACCAAGAACAATAACTTCCAACTAATGCTACAGCAGAATGAATGGGATCAAAGTTTCAAACATATTGAGATGAAAAATATAGCAAAACAAGGCCAACAACACCAATAACAACAATTTCGAATTTCCAAAATTCCCAAATAAACCAATAGATAGATCCTATATTGTAATTTGAAAAGTCAAGAACATTTGTCAAAACACTACTTTCATGAGGTAGGAAATGCAAAACATTTCAAAAAATTGTGCCTTGCATATTTGAAATTGAGACGGGGCAAAGTAATAGAAGATACCTGCAAACAACTATATCTTTTGCTAAATAACCAATATTACAAGCATTAATCATGTTGTACTTCCTATGTTGGAGGTTAGACATAAAAGCATGCAGATAAAACATCTCCTAACCAAACAAAGAAGCCAAAATGAAATTCCTTATTATAAAACAAATTGTGCTAGCCTCACAACTGTGATATATGATTTCCTGCGAGTTAACAGATTGTGAAAATTATTCAACCACAATAACAATGGAATTCTAAAATGATTTGCTACAGAAACTAGAACCTCCTACAGAAAACCCATTTCTGGAAAATGGAAAAAGTTATATTGCAAGTGCCATGAATTTAAATGATATCATCACTTTTATCGGATGTACATTCAAAGAATTTAAATATCCCCTCTTCAAAGTCTTGGCCACAAGATAACCCTTTATTACGAGCATTTCATGCAGTTACAAGATGGTCTCATTGTCTATCCTAGCTACATTCAGTTTCATTGGCTTCACAACCTTATGACATCGCTTGGCCAGTTCCAAGTTAGCTCCCACCACCTACAGATCAAAACAAACCACCACATCCCATAGTTTCAGAGGATCTATCAATTATTCCATCTCCAAGAGATCAGGTCTAAGGAGCACTCTATCTTCAAATGTCCCATGTACTATGACATGCAAGGAAGGCTCGACTACTTGCTTTGGGACTTGAGAGTTTCCTTGCAACATTCTTTTGCTACCCCAATTAGAGATGCCTGGCTTTATAGATTCAAGAGGTGATCGCCACATCTAAGAGACTTTGCATGGCCTTTCCAAACTCAATGTTGTTGGGTTCATTGCTTCTTTCATTCTATCTCAACTACTAAATGTTGGAATTTCTATGTCTATCCATTAGAAACCCTTCATGTACTTTTCTGATTTATTTTTGCCTACTTGTTCTGATTAATTAACAAGTTATTTACCATGTAAATACTGAAAATAAATACAAGTACATGCTCAACACATTACAGATCATCAACTGAAGGAAACAAAACAAGCACACAAGTGACACCATTGTTTTTGGACCAATGTCCTCGGAAAAACCCAATGCGGGAAAACCGGTGCAGCTATCTGAGGGTTTTAATTATTAAACAGTTTCAAAATACAATATGGGTGCCAAAACTGATTCACCCAACAGAGAATAATCTCAGCAGTAGCACTTCTCAGTCGGAGATAGATGTTCCGACTGAAACCCCAAATAAACACTCCGACAACTCCCAGCTCCAATCTGCCCCACGAACACCCCAGCGTCAGCCTCTAGGGACTGCGTCAACCCTTTCTGGCCCAGTGTCTGCCCAGCATCACCCTATCTCGCCTTGCGTCTGTAAGGACTCTGGACACCACATATCTCCACAATGGTATGATATTGTCCAATTTGGGCCTAAGCCCTCATGGATTTGCTTTTGGACTTACCCCAAAAGGCCTCATACCAATGGAGATATTTGTCCATCCTTATATACCCATGATCCTCCCCACTTCTAGTCAATGTGGGACTTTGGTCATATACTCAACAATCCTCCCCTCGAACAAAGGACCATCGAGCCTCCCCTCAAACGATTATCCATCTGTCCACTCTCTAACAACCAGGATTCTCCACTCCAATACGTTGGAAGCACACACCTTCCATGGAGCACCACCTGCCTCGAGAGCTTGCTCTATCCCAGGTCAACTCCTCTTTACCGCCTTGGGACCAGGGCACGTCCATGAAGAATCCGGAGCACACCGCCTATCTAACCGAGCTCATCCACGGATCCCATCGTGATATTACCGGGGCCCACCACCTTCATTCGGCATTCCGAGGATTCATCCACTTGGCTAACTTCAAGGCATGGCTCTTATACCACTTGTAAGGACTTTGGACACCACATATCTCCACAATGGTATGATATTGTCCACTTTGGGCCTAAGCCCTCATGGATTTGCTTTTGGACTTACCCCAAAAGGCCTCATACCAATGGAGATATTTGTCCATCCTTATATACCCATGATCCTCCCCACTTCTAGTCAATGTGGGACTTTGGTCGTATACCCAACAGCGTCAACCTCTGGAGGCACTGTGTCAGCCCTTAGAGCCTCTGCGTCACCCACACTAGCTCTCTAAGGCACTGCACAACGCCTGGTTGCCTCTACATGAGCCCTGGTTGCCTCTGCATGAGCCCTGGCTGCCTCTGCATGAACCTCTGGCTAGCTCTGCGTCCCTCTCCCCCGACTTCTGCGCTAATCCTCCTGGTACTATCTCTGCCTCTTTGCTTCTGTATTCACTACCCCTTAGCTACAACTCTAATCACTCTTTCGACTTTCTCAGCAAACCCTGCCCCAGAAAATCGAAATCTTGATCAACTCGGTGTGTTCTCCAAGTGACCCTCAAGCCTCCTCTTATACTTTTCTCGTTGACAATTCAACGGCCGAGATTAAGTCCTTAATCAACAGCTAAGATTAATTCTGGCTTGATCTATGACTTTTGGACCATTCTAACACAGTTTTATATTAATACACATTAATATTTTATTTTCCCTAAGTTTAGACTTAGGGACTCCATTAAAAATATTAATTATTTTAATATCTCTCAAACTGTTTAGAATCTGCCCAAACCATTTCTGGGCAATGTTGCAGGAAACGCCCCCCCTGGGTCTAATGCCCAAAGCGCGTACCGTACGGATGCGTCCAAGAAGCGTCCCCGGAAGCACAATTCCGAAATTCCGAAACGCGTTTCGGACTGATATGAACGCTTCCTGGAAATTCCGGAAGCGTCCCTCCGAAACAAGTTTCGGAATCTCCGAAGCGCGTTTCGTACGACGCTTTGGAGAGCGAATCGTATGGTTCCGTACACGCTTCCGGAAAGTGTACCGCGCAGCCTAAGAAAATCGTTTTTTTTTTTTTGTGAGATTACTTGTTGGGGGTGGGTCCACCTTGGGTTAGGGTGAGGAATGAAGGCAAAAAAAATATAAATATAGCAGATGCTCTCTCATGGTAATGTTAAATTCTTAAAGTAAAAGGATGAAAATGAAAAATAAAGGAGAATTCATCCTTTTACTTAAATTTTTAACATTACCATGAAATGACTCAGGATGTTTGAGAGTGGTTCCAGCCTCATTGGACTTCACATGGAGAAAATAGAATTTCATATCCTATTCAAAATTCAGCAGACTTAACAGTTTTCAGGAATTCAGGATCAATGGGATTGTGGCATTTCATTAGATTATATCAAGTATGAAGGTATGCGATTAGCATTTAATCAAGAGCACCAAGTCCTATATGTACCCTAGTGTTGGTGGTGTTAATTGTTAAACTCCTTTGTCACGCCCTTAGCAAAAAATTACCTTTCAATTAAGTCAAAATCATCAATCAAGCATGTTAAGCTTTTTCTACCATATTTTAAGTCTTGAATTAAGTAGTTTGATCAAAATTGGGCAATGTTGACTAATATCCCTAGACAATCGAGGTAGAGGCAAAGGCTAGACAAGAGGAGAAGAATCTAGATTCTAGATGGTTAATGCATCTAAATGGTTTGATGCTCGAATAATTAATCATTAATGTACAATGGATGCTATATCTATCTTGATTTATGCAAAAATATGCATGTTTTCATGTCTTCTACAACTAATTTGGTATTTGGGATGTTTGTTTTGAGTATAAATGAAAAAAAATAAAAAAATATATATATATATCAGACGCTTCGCTTCCTAGATTTTTGGAAAATGACGCTTCTGCGTCTCCACTTCCAAAAAACGTCCCCATTTCGTCCCCGCTTCGTGCAACATTGTTTCTGGGTATTAGAGATCTCATGTGCCTTAGCCTCTCCACCAAGTTTCGAGGCTAGAGCGCATTCAGTGCTACCCCAAATCAACACTAAAGGCATTAAGCATCAAACAAACTCCTCAACCTTCAAGCTTTTTGGTGGAAGATTTGTAAGACAACAACCTTCCTCCCACCCAATCGGCAAACATTCCACCTCTACAAGACCTCAAAGGCAAACTAGCTCTTGATAGAGTATTACCCACCAAATTAGATCGAACAACCATACTTCCATCATGAGTTTCTTCTCCTCGACCCCAAATGTTATGAGAGATAGGACATTTTGCTCCAAAGATCCTCCCATGATCACTAACTAGACCCCCTCAATCCTCAATATTCCCTAGAGAACATCATTGGGCTTTGCATTGGCCCTTTCATGATTATAGAGGATGACAAGAATGCCTTTCCTCCCTCCTCCACTTCTCTTTCTACTTCACACTTTAGGTTAAGCTAGGGCTTTGCACCTATTACGATTTTACACTTTGATCTCACCTAGATTAGGCTCTTCTCTTTCCTTCATTGAGAACTTGACACTCATATATTTTTGACCATTTTAGTTTTTCTTTAGTTTTGAGTGTTCTCAACACTCCCGTGTGTCATGCTAACTGAATATATTTTCCAATATCATTAACATTTTCCTTAATCATTTATGGGCATTAATAAAATTACTTGATCTTGAAAGATATGATAAGATAATTTTATTTTATCTTATCCCTATTGCTATTGGACTTGTCCTTTTTTACTTACTTATTCTTTTGGTCCCTTAGAATGTTCAGCCTCGTGGACGTCATTAAAATCATTCATTCATTTTATATTCCTTTACCATATAGTTTAATTAGTTTTTAAATTTAACTTCTTAATATGGGGAGCAAAGTCTTGTCCCCTCAATTCCTATACAAATAAAGGGAGGAATCAAGCATTAAAGATGAGGACACTAAGCAGTGGCAATGTAGGAAAAGGTGAGGGGAGGGCAAAGATGGAGAAGCATAGAAGGGCACAATTTGCAAGGGCAAGGGCGGTGACTAAAAAGCGTTAGATGAGAGGGAGTAATTATTGGTAAACCAAAGGCATAATTGACCACACTAGCCCTATCATTGTAAGGGAAACATGTAAGGTCCTCAAAGTCAAGGTTGCACGGAAGACCACTTGGGAATAATAGAATGTGAGATTCCCCAAGCTATATAAATTACCTACCATATGTTGTAATGAATCCAACACCATCATCTAAGTCCTATGAATGCCCATGGTGCTCAGATCAATCTTCTAGAGGCAAAAGGCATCCTCAAATCTATCATGAAGCAATTCATGTAAAGCCCTACTACAAGCATTGAAATCCCCCAACAAAAAAACATTGCCAAGAGTAGATAAGATAAGATCATTTTATTAATCTTAAACAAATGACCAAAATAAAAGTCAATGTGACTGCTAAATACATCAATGTTTTTACAAAGAAGGAGTGCAAAGGTCACTCCTATAAAAGCTAGATAAAAGAAGATCTAACCTATAATATCTATCTAGAATCTATAATCAAAGAGCAAAGTACAAACGAGTAGTGCACTACTAAGAACCAAAACCCTGGGAGGAAGAATGCCTCACATGGGAGTACTCAATAGGAAACTTCAATGCACCTTGACACTACCCCTTGAGGTTGAAGAGGAGGGATAGCTTCCCTACCTCAAAGTAGAAATCTCAATCTCAGTATCAATATCTCTCCTAACACCTAAGGTCGTAAAAGGAAACTCCTAAGAGATGACCAAGAGACCTTGAAGAGTTGTTGTGTGGTGCATCTCATTATTTTGGGGCATCCTCCTGTCAAGATCTAGAGGTAGTCAACTGTCCACAAGCATTGTGTACATTGTCCTATGATTTGAGACCACGTCTCTATAAGGATCTCACTAGCAAAACATGGAATCCCTCCTAAGGTCACACAAATCTAGTGGCTAAAATGGTGTTGTTGATTGCGTACCTCTTGGTGCCCCTATCCACTGGAAGCACCAAAAAGAAAGATGCCATCACCCTGGTACTGTCAAATCGAGAAGGGGTTGATCACAAGAAGTGAGAACAAAGTCTGAGGACCCACCTCATGAATAAGGCCAAGCACTGCTCGTACCTCTTGGTGTCCCTATCCACTGGAAGCACCAAAAAGAAAGATGCCATCACCCTGGTACTGTCAAATGGAGAAGGGGTTGATCACACGAAGTGAGAACAAAGTCTGAGGACACCCCTCATGAATAAGGCCAAACACTGCTCATACAAATACCGAAAAAGTGGAGAGGGAGTTATGGGACTCCTTAAAAAGGCAATAATATCGGCCATGAACCTTGTAGTAGATGGGATGATGAAAAATAAAGTGCTCCTCCATCTTGATCTCCTGAAGATGTCAAAGTAAGCAAATTTTGTTCACTTGTGTGACATGTTGATCGATGATCAACTTTGACCAAAAGACAATGTGAGACAACCCAGAACTAGCCTAGTGGGAAACTAAGCACATGCATTCAATAACTAAGCCTATAAGGCAATCGAACAATGAGGTTGTCCCTTAGCTCCATCAAGTGCTCAGCATAAAAGGCCACCTATGGATTCAACCTACCTAGAGGGAGGATCCAAATAACCTAAGTATATTGTCTATTGAGATCACATAAATAAAGAGGGGAATCAAATAGATCCAAAACTCCCACCCAATAATCTACAATAAAAGACAAAAATGCAGCACCAAAAAATCACACTAGGGCTGAACCAAAAGTATTGATGTTTGTAGCTTGAGCAAGTACTTTTGCACAGGCCTTATGTCTAGGCGTATAGAAGTCACTCACATTCTCCTTAGAACACTTGCTCAAGTGTGAACAAGTTGCTAATGTGACTTAGCCTAAGTCTAACTTTAGAAAAAACATGTATTAGATTTTTTGGGATTCAACTGCGTTAAGTAAGTCATTCACGTGTGACCATTTCCATGAGAGGTAGTCGTAAGTGACTAATTTCTCATGATTTGAATAGTTCACTTAGCACTCATTGCATCG
>APFE031625787.1:54023-74800 GCA_000404065.3 Pinus taeda | reverse complement strand
TGAGAACGAAATAATTTTTTTCATCTATTTATTGAGTTATTATCTAACATCAATTTCCAAATTAATCACACAATCTAAAATTGATTATTTCTTTTTAAATTATTAATATTTAGATTGATATACAAAACATATCTGAAAACCATGATAACCACCACTAACATAACACTCAAACTATGACTAACTGTTTTACACTACTTTTAAAATGATACAAATAAAGCAATACTTCCATTCCATGTAAACATTAAATAATATTTACTTCCGTTCTCTGTAAACATATTTATTTTCTCTGCAATAGGAAAAAAGGTACTTGCATGATAAATTATTTTCTATGCAGAAGAAATGCCTGAGTTCGATAAAGATGGGTCATAATTGTTCCTTATGTTATGTGAAAGGGTATTTGCATTTCATAAAGTGGGGGATATTTTGGTAATATTTTCTACTTATATTATAATGCAAGTTATGTTATTATTTGTATATATAATGTAAGTTATGTTATTATTTGTATTTTCTATGTAGAAGAAATGCCTGAGTTTAATAAAGATGGGTCATAATTGTTCTTTGTGTTATGTGAAAGGGTATTTGCATGGGGATATTTTGGTAATATTTTCTACTTATATTATAATGTAAGTTATGTTATTCTTTGTATTTAGTCAATGTAAGTTTATATTAAAAGATCAAATCAATGTATTTTGTAAGTTACACCTATTGAATAAGCATGTATCCGATGCATGTAATAAAATAAGCATGCAAGATGTAAACAATATGGATGGTCCAAATAAAAGTGAATCTCAATTTTAAAATTATTAAAAATTTGATTAATGTTTGATAGGCGTTTGGTTGGTTGGAAAAATAAATGTGTTGTTCTACTCCATCACGATTCAAATCTCTTCAAAATCATACTTAACCCTTGTGGGTCATCATATATGCCTCCGTAAGCTATTTCATGTCACTGTGACTGCGTGCTTAATGGGACCTTGATGGATTAGTAAAATAAGGGTGGTCACATTCCTTAAAAAAAACATGCTTAATGGAACCTTGATGGGTTAGTAAAAATAAAACATGCTTAATGGGACCTTGATGGATTAGTAAAAATAAAGGTAGTGTTATTCCTCAACCAAGATTCAAATTCCTTCAAAAGAAATGTGAATTGTCTTATATAATTAAAGAGGCTATTTCATAACTATGTTTAAGTCACAAATAAATTTGATACCATAAATATCCCCAATCCCAACATCCTAACCCAAGGTAGCCATGAGATGCATTTGTATCATTCTAATATCCATGTTGAAAAGTGTCGCTTGCATGCATTAACAAGAAAACCCTATCATTTTCATAAAGCATGCAAAAAGTTGGCCTTATTAGATCCATTCAGTGAATATTCACTATTGGATCCACGTGCATCTTATTAATCTCCAAAGCTTTTATGCCGAAGTTAGGCATATTGCAGCTTCAAAAGAAACATTCGGGCACCGCTGAAGTTAGGCATATTGCAACTTCAAATGAAATATTCAAGGGCACCACAAAAACGCATTTTTCTTTATATAGAATCTTTTACATTTTGACATGCTTTCGAGGACTTGTTAACGAATGCATAAGGTAATTCATCTTCCCCCGTATGGGCATGTCCCAATCAAAGGCCCAATAGACGTAAGATGTTCTCTGAAGAATTTGTAAACTGATTCAGTGCTAGTTGCTACTATACGAACCACCAGACCGATATCCTGAAGAAAACAAGTTTTTTAGATGATTATTTGAATGCGGGTAAGAAAAATTCTAATGCATCCACTAAATAAAAGATAGGAACTTGGGTTTTCAAACATCTTTTGAACTGCTTCACAATGCAATAATCCTTACCATAGGGCCAAATGCACTACATGAAGCAAGTAGAACTGCTTCGGATGCTTCTCTTTCGGGGTACTTTGCTTTCTTAACACGAGTGGTTGAGTACTGCAATTGACCGCCAAACAATTCTGAATTTCTCTCCCTTACTTTTTCCATTATATGCTTCCGTGTGGGTTCCAACCTTGGCCTACATGATCAAATCGCCAAGTTATAGATGGACTTCCATCTTTTTTCAAGCAAATAACTTGATGTAAAATCGAAGTAAGGATTTAGTCAGCCAAAGTTAGAACGTGCCCTAATGTTTATGGTCGCATCTTCTTTAATCAAACTAATGTTAGATCCATGGCATATTCTCAGCAGATGAAAGGCCTCTCAAATAAGAAATAATTTGAAAGAAATATTGAAATTTTGGGGGAAAATTACCGAAGCCAAATCTTTAAGGGAAAAAGCCACATATTTCCCCGTAATAAATATATTGACCATGGTAAAAAGATAAACAAAGAGAGAAATTAGAATTCACAAATGACCAACAATGTTAGGAAAGTGATGTAAAAAAGAACGAGGTAGACTGCTTAACAACATTTGCAGTCTGACAGATATCAAAAACATAGGACAAAATGGTTATCATAAGGATTATGGCAAATGTAGAGATGTAATACAACAATCCAGATCCCTACACATGGACAAAGTACTTTTAACCAGTGTTTATAATATCGCCGAATATCGGAAATATCGCGATATTTTTGGCGAGCTGAAATATTGCCGAGAAAATATCGCGATATTTTCGGCTCTCGAAAATATCGCCAGGCGTGTTTTTCCGCGGCTACAAAAAAGGAAAATTGGTTTTTTTATCTTCATTTCTGTTTCTGAGTGTTGGAGAAGAAAGGGAAAGAGTTTTGTGGTGCTCGTCAAGGAGGGTTCGAAGATCAAACAACGATTATCACCACCAATTAAGATTTTTTTGTGGATCAAAGATTGAAGAATAGTGAGACAAACTTCATTTCTTCCATTAACAGGTGTGTTCTTAAAAACCCCTATGTTAATGATTTTTTCATAGATTTAGGGTTATGCTTGCTTGCCTCTTTGCCTACCAACATTTTGTTTCTTTGTTTTTTTCCATTTGCTATGATTTTCATGCCCATGAACCAATGCAAGGGTTTTCCCCATATTTGGACAGCAAGCTTCATTTTTTTTTCAACTTTCTTATGCACCCTCTTATTGCCATTTTTAATTCACATTGCAAAATGCAAATAATGTAGTAATTTTTTTTGAATGAGGTTGTTATTACTTACTATTTTTTCATTTTGTGTTGGGGGGTTTAATGCCAATTTTTTGTTTTTTTTGTGCCCTAGGTTTGAATTAGTTCACTACAAATGTCAAATATGCCAAAAGCCTTGGACCCATTTTGGGAGTATGGAAAGGCTGTTGGTGGGGCAAATCAGGCATATATATCATGCAACTTGTGTGGGACCAAGATGTCAGGAGGGATTACACAATTGAAATACCATCTGGCTAAACTCTCTGCATATGATGCAGATGTGATGCCTTGTATGGTTTCTAGTGCAGAGGTTATACAAAAAGCTCGTGAAGCAATTGTTGAACAAGACAGAAAGAAAGCTGCTAGGGAGAGGCCAATGATCTCAGATAGATAGCTGCTAGTTTTATTTGTTTTGCAACTTTTGCTACATATAAGTTTATAACTCATGATGATGAAATACTTTTAAAGTTTTATATATGTGATGTTGTTTTGTCTGAGTCCTTGATTGGACAATTATCACTATCAGGGATCAACAAGATATGTGATGTTATTTTGTTTGAGTCCTTGATTGGACAATTATCACTATCAGGGATCAGCAGGATATACAACGTTATTTTGTTTGAGTCTTGATTGGACAATTATCAAGGATCAACAGGATTTGGTATCGCCTTTGAAGTTTGATGTATCATTTCTATTTGACATCATATATATCAATGCCTTCTTCATATTTGTGTGCCAATGTGTTTAGTTCATGTTGTTATTGCTTTATATGTTTAGAAATCTGAAAAAAATGAATATATTATGCATTTTTTATGTTTGCCGATATTTTTGCCGATATTGTCGATAAGATATTTTCTGGACCCTCGCCGATATTTTCCTGATACCGATATTATCAACATTGCTTTTAACAATGACAGCAAGCTCTTGTTGTCACTCTCTTGCTCCAAGAAAGTTTAAACACCTTGCACTCTCAACTTCTCTTCGAATGAGACGAAAGTGAAAGAATCTCTTGTAGAAGACTGATCACTTGGGGGAATCAAATTTCCATTATCTCCCTTTTCCCTTGTTGAGAACATATGAAAGTGGAGATATACCAAGCAAAAAATGTGTGAGAGATTATGCATAATAGCAATTGATGGATGACAGTTTCACACGGTATTTGGCCCCCATTTATATGTTATTTTAGCATCAAGGTTGCATCGAACTTCATTGTAGAATGCACTCTGAAAATTTGCGGCATGCTTGGAACTGCCATTGCCTGTTTCGGCTACTTGAAGAAAACCTGTGTCAATTTACACTAGACTGCCAAAACTTTGCTGATTCTATGGAAAACCATAAAATGAGTTTTACTTCATAAAATGAGCTTTACTCTTTGGCTTACTTTCAGTACTTGTTGCCTAAGTTCTTGCAATATAGAGTTGTCTCCTGTGGTACACGTTGTAGTTGTGATTCAAATGGTAAGAAGGTGAAGATGCGGCAGATGGTGCAAAAGACCTAGAACACTCTTAATCCTGTTGAGTGATAAATCTCCCAAAGCCTACTTAGAGAAATAGCCTTTTGAGACACGGAAGATGGAAGAATAAGCTGCGTGTCCTAGATCTTCACAAATAATCGTTTCACTGGCAAGCATAAGACATCTGGCAAGTCTCCTGTAATGTATAAGTAGAAGTATTACTTGATCAGTAGTTGTTGGGAGGAATCTAACAATCTCTTCGAGCATCACATGGGCTTCAGGGGTCTTTCCAACAAGTGATAGATGGCATTGCCTAGCTTAAAGATGAAATCATACAGAATTAGTTTGAGATACACTCACATGACGAAATTCCATGTTTTGGGATAATCAATAGCATATTTCAGTATCCGCATAATAGGCTAGGAAGTAAAAGGGAAATTGGTCCTACCACTAACTCTCTAGACAACAAAGGCAAAAATTGTCAACTGCACCAGACACTCGGTTGCGCAGCTCCTGCTTAATGATTTCATATGACCATGAGTTACAAATAATAGAAACCCTGATAACATCAACAGGTTTCAGCATTCTTAGAAATCCACACGGACACACAACCTCTATAGCTGTACTTATACTAGTATGGATCTATCTTGACCCTTGAGCTATTAAGCACCCTGAAGGATAACAAAAGAGGTATAAACCTCTATCCACTTAAAAGATTGAAAGTTAAGATGTAGCTATGCTAGTTTATTTGTTTTCTGTTATGGTCAGCATTTTTTTTTAAACGTTACATGTTGGGATGTCGGCCTTTTTAATTTTAGTTTATGAGCATTACACATGATATGACACATCGTTCCACCACAGGCTGTAAGAACCAAAGTTGCAAATATCGTTCTGGGAAATGTATCTGAGGGTCCAAAAACAAACTTACTGAAAATATAGGGGTAAATATTGGCAGGCATAAACTTGGACATCAAAACTCAGAAAAAATCAGAAACATCAGCAACCTAAAAAATTCACAAAAATTCAGAAATATCCGGAGAAATTGGAGAAATTTGCAACACTGGTAAGAGCATCTTACTTCTCTCAGTGCAAATACTTTAACAGTAGCAAAATATCTAATTGAAGGCCACTTCCACTTGCACAAGTCTCAGTGATGCTCTAAATGCTTCAATTTCTAAGATTGGCTAATGTTTTTCTTAATTTGTTGACTAGTCAAATAAAGAAGGATTCAAGTTAGAAAAAGATTAAAAATCTTAACGGGAGAAAAACATACCCCAAAACTACCAGCATTGCTATCACGTGAAATGCTTGCATGCGATCCACAATAGAATAGCCAGCACCTTGCTCCAGCTTTGTCTGGTGACGAGTGAGCAGAAAGCAAGTGCACTTAGTTTCATTTGTACCCTTGTCGCCAGGGGCATTCACTCACATATTTGAGGGCTAAAGTTTGTTGTAGGTGTAATTAACATGATCTGAAGAATATTTATGAGCACTAACATGAGACCAAACCAATTTTGTCTCAAGGTGACCATATTATTTGTGCTGCAGCGCAGAGTATAGCCCTTAATTCAGTTATTGGGCAGTGTTGAAAAAGGCACATACCGAGTCAAGAAACAATGGCTGATTTCCATCCAAATAAATATTGTTTGTGCTCTTGTACAACTCAAAATCCCAAATTTCACCCCGCTTGTGACGGCCACTGGTGAGCCAATCAACCAGAACTAGGTTGCCATCCGAAGCTACATTAAATATTTGTCTCTGTGAATATCTGGCTGTGGAAAAGCACGTCACTGGATCTGGAAGAATAGCTAAAAGAGCATTACTTCCTACTTGAGCCTACAGCACAGTACATGGATTAGCACATGAGCTGAGAAAAAACATCTTCCCTGAAAAGTATGCATGGAACAGAACTAAGGTTTTGAATAACTGTTCAGTACTTACTTCAAAGAACTGCTCTGAGCACTTCCCGCCCACTGCCTTGTAGACCTGCATATGACATTACTGGTTTATGAGTTCAAATGAACAAAAACACAGTAAGCCAGGATCCCAAACTCATTGGTGATTTGATTTAACCTTTATGGATGGTAATGAAGCATTTTACAATGTTAAAACCAAACAGATAATTTGGAAGTATTAACGATCTACCCAACTCTTACTGATTAGATGGCAAAAAATTTAGCTCCATAGGTGAATCTAGGTCTAGATCTTTGTACTTATTAATACGAGACAACAACAAAAAACAAATCTACGCGCCTAGGCGAGGTACTGATTCCCAATGGCTTCCGCATATGCCCCAATCAGGTAACACACATCTCATATGAAATTGCACCTACAAAAAAATTGGGCCCCACAGATGAGTATCGATGGCTATTTGATTGAAACACTACTGTCATCTCTACAGTTCCTCCTCCAAAATGGAGACACTCTATGACGTGGAGGCTTGTGAGAAGTGGATATCCAATCATCTTGTGACCTATTGACAACTGCCATTCTCTCTAACCATTAGACACTACCCACATTATTTTTCTTGTGGTGGAAGCGCTACAAGAAACATGCCCCAATGGCTACACCACACAGAGCAAACATCTATTGGCTTAGGTCCTACACCACACAGAGCAAACATCTATTGGCTTAGGTCCAGGTCTAGGGACTAACTATTCTGCCAAAATTGTCCAGGATTTATAACCAGTCTCATCACTTTGAGGTTCATGACATTCACATGCCGCAGTTGATAGTGAAAATTCAATACTGCAGGATGGCTCAATTTCACCAATATGCAAAATTTACAAAGACAGGGAGGTGATCCCTGACTGTAATGACTTTGCTGCAGGGCCCTCCAATGACTCAAATTTACAATCAGGTTATTGCTTATTTGGTCAGACTGACAACACGCCTTTGAAAAAAATCACCTGCACATAACAATCTGAACTGTATATAACTGACAGACAAAATGTTTTATTTTTTCACTCACTCTTTAATTTATTAAATTCTTTATCACTGGAAGTCATATGTGGTTTTATTTTTTAACTCACCATGCTGCAGTATTCATGTGGAGGACACATGCCCAATCTTCCCACCATAAGGAGTACCCTGAAATGGTGAGAGTTACTTATATATACTCTATTCTAACATACGTTACTGTATTTGGCCATCGGTGACAGGGCTGAGGAGGGACTGGGAGGCAATTTTCTGATTGATGCCTATAGGCGAATATCAGGTCTGAGTTTTTTTGAATCTCAGCTATTACTCTCCACGGGGAACCTGACCTCCTTGGATCTCCAAAAGAAGATACCTGAACTAATGAAAAGTGAGTGAAGCTCACCGGTAAAGTAACACCGCGTTGGCTACACCAAACACAATTGAGCGTGCTTAAACATTATATTAATATAAAACAGAATAACAAAATCCATAAAGGAATAAATGTTTTGAATTGCACCTTTGTTGAAGCTTGAGTGGTCAAAACCGCAGTACAGCCCTCTCCAACAGCAATGGTGTAATAAATCAAATCCCCCTGGTCAACCCACAGAAAATTTTTCAGATACTCCATTGCAGAAAATGCATGTGAACTTACGTTGCAAACAATAAGAACCAAAATATTTTGTATAAATATTATGATACATATACTAACCGTTACAATGCCTCCACCGAAGGACACACTGTAGATCCAGACTACGTCTACTTCGGACGACACAGCCTGCCAAATTTATCCAAAAGAGTAGAAGAGGAGATGAAACCCTTTATGCCTAAGAAACCCTCAATGCCATTCATGCGAACTGACGGGATAAATACCTTGGTGGGTCGTATAAATTTGAGAGGATATCGGGCGAAGAGGCTTGTGACAGCAGACCTGCCCGCAACCTTCTGAACCACAATGCGCCCAGTTGGACTTTGTGCGGGATTGTCCACGTCCATTGTCATTGCCATGGTCTCCACAGGTCCGTAAATCATACAGGTACCCCTCTAACATATACCTGTATAAACAACGTGATAAAATCTGAATTGGAAGAAATTTGTGGGAATTGTAAATCTGAGGTGGATGGCATTTGTGGGAATTGTTTGATGAAGTAGTAGGGCAGAGTACAATGTAATGCTGTTGAGATTGGAATACTCATTTCTTTTCAGAGAAAAAATCAAAACACCGAAAGGACTTCCATATATTAATATTAGGCTGTTTACATATGGTAAAATATTCCCAAAAAAATCACCATTTTCGGTGATTTGGGTGAGCGCATTCATGTTATCATATATATATATGGTGATTTGGGTGACTGCACTCATGTTATTATATATATATGTTTTTACTAGTTTTAAAATGGAGGTAAATAAAAACCTATAATAAAAATCGCTTTAGGTTGTAAGAGGGAGGAGTGTTATATGGAAAATTTTAGTTATAGCGGAAATTTTTGTTGTCGCAGTAATGGATCAAACTTTTTGCTTTGATTATAGTTCGGATTTTAAGGAATGTAGTTAAATTATGGTTCTAACTCTATTTTCTCTGACCCTGGCAGGTATTTGTATTATTACAAGGGTCCATTTTCCTGTTTTTGGGCCTTTTTGCCTCTCTTTTTATGCCTCGACTAACACCTAGAATTGTTTCTTGTCACTTGTTGTTGTCCTAGTCACATGTCGTTGTTTCCATTTGTTTCTTCTCTGTGTCAGGATGGGCTATCTAGAGGAAGGACACATGAGACCGGTCTTCACTTTGCTTTGGAACCCTCACCTGTTGTATTGAACGCCCTCCCAAAGCTCTCAAGACGCAGACGAACTCTTAAATTGTTGAATCCCTATGCGTAAAGACCCTTACTGACTCTAGGAGTTGATATTGAATGGAGTCCAGCAACGAGTCTTTCTATAAAAGCTCTGATGGGACTATTCTGTTATATTTCTCTTAATTTGTAACAGTTGAAAACCTGGATACCAGTTAATTAGAAACCCCTCCTAGGTTACTGTCCAACTATAAGCCTGCTAATGAACCGTTGGATTCACTTTCACTTTCTAGACAAAAGTGACCTCCAAACCATCCTGTAGAAATCATGGGTTCTTGGACGAGGCTACCTATGGCTTCAACACTAGACAACAGGCTTCAATCCTCTTCTGGAGAAACCGAGAGCTCGATATATGTGGGTTAAACTAGTAGGTTTTCCACTACAACTGTGGACAAAGTAGATTATTATGAAGGTGGCAAATAATATTGGAAGATTTATATATTTCGAACAGAGGTCTCTAGTCTCCCTTGACAAAAGAATCCTTTAGGCTCTGGTTGAGATGGATACGGAGAAAGGTCTCCCTGAGGAAATACAAATTACTATGGGGGAACATCCATTTTATCATAGGTTAGATTTTTGGAAGGTTCCCTTTCGGTGCTCCGTATGCCATCATGCTAGTCACCTTAAGGCGGGATGTCCTTTAGCTGAGGCAAATCTTCCTAAAACTCCATCATCGGTTCCTACCTCCTTTCCTTCATTTTTTGGCACCTCCCTTTTCTTAGAAGCACTTATGGAAGGAAATATGGCTCTATTAAGAGGTGATGGGATGCATTGGACTTCGTTACGTATGATTGTACCAAAGATTTCTTACAACACTCATGTCAGTCAAGGGGTTTTAGAGTCAGATTACAAGGGTAAGAGTATGTTGGTTTATGGATTTGAGCAAGAGTCGAGAGTTCCTATTCAAGCTACCTCAATGTCATTATTGGACCTCTCAAATACTTTAATGGATGGGTCACCAGCTTATATGGATAGGCAAGGCTCTCAACATGGAAGGATATCGTTGGACTTGGCCTCTCAAACTCAATCTATTTTGGATTCTCTCTCGGGTAAGCTCCTTGAATCGCTTTCTGAAGTTGATATCTCCTTCCTTGATAATATTGGTTATAATTCGTCTTCGGTTACTATCGACAATGTCGAGACCCCTTCTTGCATTAATATGAGCCTGCTCTCGGGAGGCCTAGCCAAGTCTACCTTATTCACTGTCTGCTTAGGCCCTTCTATTTGTTTTTCCCTGCCTCTCTCTTTGTGTCCTTCTCCTTGTCTTCCCTTATTATCGAAGTCATCCCTACCTTCCCTTGTGATCTCTCTATGCATGCTTCACTTCGAGATAATTTGCCCAACCTTCATAATGTTACCATAAGGAAAAAGCAGTTGAACAAAAAGAATATTGCCAGAGATATTTCCCCTCAGGGGAATCTTTTTAATGGGTCAACTAATTCTATGGACACTCCCAATGCCCTTAGAGCATCATTTTCCTCCAACGAGGTTCCTCATGATTATCATTTCATTAAATATCAAGGGAGTGGGAGGGCCTTCGAAGCACAAAGCTCTCTGTAGACTAGTTTCGACTCAAAGACCATCAATCTTACTTTTTTCAGGAAATCATGGTTCATGTTGATAAAGCTAGAGAAATCCTTCTAAATATATGCCCAGGTTGGTGCCTCTTTGCTACTGATGCAGTTGGTCGCTCTAGGGGCCTTTCAGTAATGTAGAATCCCAGAGAGGCCTCCCTTCAGTCGTTCTCTTCTATTGCAGGAATAATCTTGGAAGGTACTCTTAGGAGTTTTGGAGGTTGTGTAACCATTGTTAATTATTATGGACCAAATCAAGACCATGACATCTTTTGGAACCATATTGCTCAACATGGTTTACTCAACATCCAAAATCCCATCCTGGCAGGTGATTTAAATTTTACCACTTCTACCAACGAAGTTTGGGGAGGTGCCTCTTGCCCAGGCCCCTTCTCCTAGGTGATTTCTCAATTGATTGCAAATGTTAATCTAACGGATATTAACCCTTATCCGATGGGGCCGACGTGGCGGAATGGTAGAATCGAGTCTGAAGGTGTTTCCAAGTGCCTGGACAGATTCTTCTTAATTGAATCTTTGGTCTCTATAATTGGAAAATATCATTCCTGGATCTGCAATGAGTCGATCTCTGATCACTCTCCAATAGGCCTCCAGCTTTACTTTGATTCGTCGAAGCAGAAAGCTCTTTTTAAATTTAATCATGTTAGGTTAAAAGATGATTCCTTTCAAGCCTTAGTTTGCGACTCATGGCAGAGTTTTAATCCCACTTTGTCCTCTATGATGGAGAATTGGTACAACAAAATGTCTTTTATTAAAAAATAAGTCAAATTTTGGGCCACAAATCACGAGAGGAATCAGTAAAAAGAGTTAAATTTCATAGAGGAATTGATTGATAATAATTGTTTTGATTTTGTCTCCTCATGTTTCTCAGCTAAAATTAAAAGAAACCTTAGCTCTTTGGCTAAGAAGAAGGCAACCATTTTATAAGTTGAAGAAGAACGATGGCGATTGAAGAGTCGTGCAATTTGGATAAAACAAGGTGACAAAAATACAAACAAAAAAAAAAAAATCTAGAAGTATGCTTCCTTCAGGAGGAATAGGAATGTCATCTAGGGCCCTATGGACAGTGAAGGAAACTTGGTGACCTCTCAAAGGGATTTGGAAAAAGTAGCTAGAAACCATTTTGCTAGTTTATTCAAAGATCTCGGTGACTCTAAAATATAGGAGTGGCTCAAAGTTCTTAAATTCTTCCCCAAATTCTTTACAAAGGAGAAGTGTTCTAGAATTGGTCAACCTATCTCTATGGAGGAAATCAAAATGATTCTCAATTTGTTTGCTGGGATAAAATTCTTGGCCCGGATGGTTGGAATGTTGAGTTTTATTTAGCCTTTTTTTACTTGATCAGTTCGGATCTCCTTAAATTTGTGGAAGGGGCTCAGATATCCAACAAGGTTTAAGGGGAAATCAATGCCACATTCCTAGCTCTGATTCCAGAAATTTCAACGTCTAGCATTTTCAATTATTTCCGTTTGATCTCGATGTGTAACAATGTTTACAAAGTGATATCCAAAATGATCCCAAACAGATTGAGAAGTGCCCTCTCTTCTAACGTCTCTCAGGAGCCGTTTGCATTCCTCTTCGGAAGAGTTAATCATGATGTGGTTGGAGTGGCACAGGATGCCATTCACTCTATCAAAAAACAGAATTTCACCATTGCTATCCTCAAGTTAGATTTGTCAAAAGCATACGACAGGGTAAATTTGAGTTTTCTAAGACTCCTTCTCTTACACATTGGCTTGGATTTGCAAGTAACTAATTGGATTATGGGTTGCATATCCTCTGCTAAATTTTCGGTCCTTGTCAATGGATCTCCCTTGACCTTCTTTTCAACCACCAGCGGTGTGCGATAAGGCTACCCTCTTTCTTCATTGTTATTTATTCTTGCTGTTGAGGGCCTTAGTAGGATGATATCAAAGGCCAAGTTTTATGGCACTCTTAAAGGTGTTAAGATTTTATTGTCAATGCTACAACACCCTCCAAAATTTTGGCCTGCACCAAATTTCAGAGCCTTTCTTGGTCTTGTATATTGTTGTCAAACACATTGAAATCCATTCCATGTGTTTTCTCTAAGTGTTTCAATCCCTTTTGCAAGAAAGGAAAAATGTTGTCTTTTCACATGTTAGTTGTTGCATAATGTGTATAAGCTTGTTTTGGTGGTTTCAAGGGGTTATCTTTGTGTAAATGAGTTGATCTTACCATTTGAACACCTATCACACTCATTACCAAAGTTTTAAGCAGTTGAACAAAAAGAATATTGCCAGAGATATTTCCCCTCAGGGGAATCTTTTTAATGGGTCAACTAATTCTATGGACACTCCCAATGCCCTTAGAGCATCATTTTCCTCCAACGAGGTTCCTCATGATTATCATTTCATTAAATATCAAGGGAGTGGGAGGGCCTTCGAAGCACAAAGCTCTCTGTAGACTAGTTTCGACTCAAAGACCATCAATCTTACTTTTTCAGGAAATCATGGTTCATGTTGATAAAGCTAGAGAAATCCTTCTAAATATATGCCCAGGTTGGTGCCTCTTTGCTACTGATGCAGTTGGTCGCTCTAGGGGCCTTTCAGTAATGTAGAATCCCAGGGAGGCCTCCCTTCAGTCGTTCTCTTCTATTGCAGGAATAATCTTGGAAGGTACTCTTAGGAGTTTTGGAGGTTGTGTAACCATTGTTAATTATTATGGACCAAATCAAGACCATGACATCTTTTGGAACCATATTGCTCAACATGGTTTACTCAACATCCAAAATCCCATCCTGGCAGGTGATTTAAATTTTACCACTTCTACCAACGAAGTTTGGGGAGGTGCCTCTTGCCCAGGCCCCTTCTCCTAGGTGATTTCTCAATTGATTGCAAATGTTAATCTAACGGATATTAACCCTTATCCGATGGGGCCGACGTGGAGGAATGGTAGAATCGAGTCTGAAGGTGTTTCCAAGTGCCTGGACAGATTCTTCTTAATTGAATCTTTGGTCTCTATAATTGGAAAATATCATTCCTGGATCTGCAATGAGTCGATCTCTGATCACTCTCCAATAGGCCTCCAGCTTTACTTTGATTCGTCGAAACAGAAAGCTCTTTTTAAATTTAATCATGTTAGGTTAAAAGATGATTCCTTTCAAGCCTTAGTTTGCGACTCATGGCAGAGTTTTAATCCCACTTTGTCCTCTATGATGGAGAATTGGTACAACAAAATGTCTTTTATTAAAAAATAAGTCAAATTTTGGGCCACAAATCACGAGAGGAATCAGCAAAAAGAGTTAAATTTCATAGAGGAATTGATTGATAATAATTGTTTTGATTTTGTCTCCTCATGTTTCTCAGCTAAAATTAAAAGAAACCTTAGCTCTTTGGCTAAGAAGAAGGCAACCATTTTATAAGTTGAAGAAGAACGATGGCGATTGAAGAGTCGTGCAATTTGGATAAAACAAGGTGACAAAAATACAAACAAAAAAAAAAATCTAGAAGTATGCTTCCTTCAGGAGGAATAGGAATGTCATCTAGGGCCCTATGGACAGTGAAGGAAACTTGGTGACCTCTCAAAGGGATTTGGAAAAAGTAGCTAGAAACCATTTTGCTAGTTTATTCAAAGATCTCGGTGACTCTAAAATATAGGAGCGGCTCAAAGTTCTTAAATTCTTCCCCAAATTCTTTACAAAGGAGAAGTGTTCTAGAATTGGTCAACCTATCTCTATGGAGGAAATCAAAATGATTCTCAATTTGTTTGCTGGGATAAAATTCTTGGCCCGGATGGTTGGAATGTTGAGTTTTATTTAGCCTTTTTTTACTTGATCAGTTCGGATCTCCTTAAATTTGTGGAAGGGGCTCAGATATCCAACAAGGTTTAAGGGGAAATCAATGCCACATTCCTAGCTCTGATTCCAGAAATTTCAACGTCTAGCATTTTCAATTATTTCTGTTTGATCTCGATGTGTAACAATGTTTACAAAGTGATATCCAAAATGATCCCAAACAGATTGAGAAGTGCCCTCTCTTCTAACGTCTCTCAGGAGCTGTTTGCATTCCTCTTCGGAAGAGTTAATCATGATGTGGTTGGAGTGGCACAGGATGCCATTCACTCTATCAAAAAACAGAATTTCACCATTGCTATCCTCAAGTTAGATTTGTCAAAAGCATACGACAGGGTAAATTTGAGTTTTCTAAGACTCCTTCTCTTACACATTGGCTTGGATTTGCAAGTAACTAATTGGATTATGGGTTGCATATCCTCTGCTAAATTTTCGGTCCTTGTCAATGGATCTCCCTTGACCTTCTTTTCAACCACCAGCGGTGTGCGATAAGGCTACCCTCTTTCTTCATTGTTATTTATTCTTGCTGTTGAGGGCCTTAGTAGGATGATATCAAAGGCCAAGTTTTATGGCACTCTTAAAGGTGTTAAGATTTTATTGTCAATGCTACAACACCCTCCAAAATTTTGGCCTGCACCAAATTTTAGAGCCTTTCTTGGTCTTGTATATTGTTGTCAAACACATTGAAATCCATTCCATGTGTTTTCTCTAAGTGTTTCAATCCCTTTTGCAAGAAAGGAAAAATGTTGTCTTTTCACATGTTAGTTGTTGCATAATGTGTATAAGCTTGTTTTGGTGGTTTCAAGGGGTTATCTTTGTGTAAATGAGTTGATCTTACCATTTGAACACCTATCACACTCATTACCAAAGTTTTAAGCAGTTGAACAAAAAGAATATTGCCAGAGATATTTCCCCTCAGGGGAATCTTTTTAATGGGTCAACTAATTCTATGGACACTCCCAATGCCCTTAGAGCATCATTTTCCTCCAACGAGGTTCCTCATGATTATCATTTCATTAAATATCAAGGGAGTGGGAGGGCCTTCGAAGCACAAAGCTCTCTGTAGACTAGTTTCGACTCAAAGACCATCAATCTTACTTTTTCAGGAAATCATGGTTCATGTTGATAAAGCTAGAGAAATCCTTCTAAATATATGCCCAGGTTGGTGCCTCTTTGCTACTGATGCAGTTGGTCGCTCTAGGGGCCTTTCAGTAATGTAGAATCCCAGGGAGGCCTCCCTTCAGTCGTTCTCTTCTATTGCAGGAATAATCTTGGAAGGTACTCTTAGGAGTTTTGGAGGTTGTGTAACCATTGTTAATTATTATGGACCAAATCAAGACCATGACATCTTTTGGAACCATATTGCTCAACATGGTTTACTCAACATCCAAAATCCCATCCTGGCAGGTGATTTAAATTTTACCACTTCTACCAACGAAGTTTGGGGAGGTGCCTCTTGCCCAGGCCCCTTCTCCTAGGTGATTTCTCAATTGATTGCAAATGTTAATCTAACGGATATTAACCCTTATCCGATGGGGCCGACGTGGAGGAATGGTAGAATCGAGTCTGAAGGTGTTTCCAAGTGCCTGGACAGATTCTTCTTAATTGAATCTTTGGTCTCTATAATTGGAAAATATCATTCCTGGATCTGCAATGAGTCGATCTCTGATCACTCTCCAATAGGCCTCCAGCTTTACTTTGATTCGTCGAAGCAGAAAGCTCTTTTTAAATTTAATCATGTTAGGTTAAAAGATGATTCCTTTCAAGCCTTAGTTTGCGACTCATGGCAGAGTTTTAATCCCACTTTGTCCTCTATGATGGAGAATTGGTACAACAAAATGTCTTTTATTAAAAAATAAGTCAAATTTTGGGCCACAAATCACGAGAGGAATCAGCAAAAAGAGTTAAATTTCATAGAGGAATTGATTGATAATAATTGTTTTGATTTTGTCTCCTCATGTTTCTCAGCTAAAATTAAAAGAAACCTTAGCTCTTTGGCTAAGAAGAAGGCAACCATTTTATAAGTTGAAGAAGAACGATGGCGATTGAAGAGTCGTGCAATTTGGATAAAACAAGGTGACAAAAATACAAACAAACAAAAAAAAATCTAGAAGTATGCTTCCTTCAGGAGGAATAGGAATGTCATCTAGGGCCCTATGGACAGTGAAGGAAACTTGGTGACCTCTCAAAGGGATTTGGAAAAAGTAGCTAGAAACCATTTTGCTAGTTTATTCAAAGATCTCGGTGACTCTAAAATATAGGAGCGGCTCAAAGTTCTTAAATTCTTCCCCAAATTCTTTACAAAGGAGAAGTGTTCTAGAATTGGTCAACCTATCTCTATGGAGGAAATCAAAATGATTCTCAATTTGTTTGCTGGGATAAAATTCTTGGCCCGGATGGTTGGAATGTTGAGTTTTATTTAGCCTTTTTTTACTTGATCAGTTCGGATCTCCTTAAATTTGTGGAAGGGGCTCAGATATCCAACAAGGTTTAAGGGGAAATCAATGCCACATTCCTAGCTCTGATTCCAGAAATTTCAACGTCTAGCATTTTCAATTATTTCCGTTTGATCTCGATGTGTAACAATGTTTACAAAGTGATATCCAAAATGATCCCAAACAGATTGAGAAGTGCCCTCTCTTCTAACGTCTCTCAGGAGCTGTTTGCATTCCTCTTCGGAAGAGTTAATCATGATGTGGTTGGAGTGGCACAGGATGCCATTCACTCTATCAAAAAACAGAATTTCACCATTGCTATCCTCAAGTTAGATTTGTCAAAAGCATACGACAGGGTAAATTTGAGTTTTCTAAGACTCCTTCTCTTACACATTGGCTTGGATTTGCAAGTAACTAATTGGATTATGGGTTGCATATCCTCTGCTAAATTTTCGGTCCTTGTCAATGGATCTCCCTTGACCTTCTTTTCAACCACCAGCGGTGTGCGATAAGGCTACCCTCTTTCTTCATTGTTATTTATTCTTGCTATTGAGGGCCTTAGTAGGATGATATCAAAGGCCAAGTTTTATGACACTCTTAAAGGTGTTAAGATTTTATTGTCAATGCTACAACACCCTCCAAAATTTTGGCCTGCACCAAATTTCAGAGCCTTTCTTGGTCTTGTATATTGTTGTCAAACACATTGAAATCCATTCCATGTGTTTTCTCTAAGTGTTTCAATCCCTTTTGCAAGAAAGGAAAAATGTTGTCTTTTCACATGTTAGTTGTTGCATAATGTGTATAAGCTTGTTTTGGTGGTTTCAAGGGGTTATCTTTGTGTAAATGAGTTGATCTTACCATTTGAACACCTATCACACTCATTACCAAAGTTTTAAACACTATCACATGAGTGTCGTCACAGTTGCTATAAAGTGTATCTTTAGTGTCTCACTTATGATAAGTCATCGCACTGAGGGAAGTATGTTGCTCATGTGTCCTAGATAATCCATGTTGTTGTGTCGGCAAATGTTCTAAGTGTGTGATCACAGTCGAGTCTCCTCATTATTCACATCAGCTTCATCGATTCCACACTTAGTCAATTTTTAGAAATTTCCTAGCAACTTAGCCTCATCTAACCTTCCTCAATTGCACATTGCGTAGTTCTAGCCCTCAAGTTGCATCCCTGCCCCTTGACATTGTGCAATGCGTAGTTCCTATCTCCCAGGATTGTGCACTGCATAGTTCTAGTGCTCAAGTCTGGACCTTGGCCTCCAGAATTGCGCAATCTAGCCCTCCAACCTGGCCCCAACTATGCATTGTGTAGTCTTTGAGCTCAAGCTCAACCCCTGAGTTGCGCAATCACCAAGTTTCCTCTGCCTCCAAAAACTGCGCAATTGAATGAAATAATGCAAAACCCCTCAACCCAACTCATTGCGTCCCAAAACTATGCAATCTGCCTGCCCAATCCTGCCTAAATTGCGGATTGCGTAGTCTCAAGGCTCAAGCTTCACCCTTAACTTGCATGAGCTGTGCAACTGCTCATTCACTGAGCCTCTCCCTCATCTTGTTACCCGATTCTGGCTCAGTCAGTGGATCAACATGCACCATCCTAGATTAGAGGTTTATCGGACTAATGTCGTCTCTTCAGGAGTGAATTGTAGATGTAGGTACTCTATCATACCATTATAGGATGATGAAGAAGGAGATGGAGAAGGGAAACATGTTGAAAGACATGTGTAGTTGACTATGCAAGTTGATTAATCAAGGCAAAGAAAAGGGACACCAGTTTGCGATCATAGCTCAGGACTTGATATCATTGAAGACTTCTAACCTCTAAGCCATATGAAGGTGGATAGAAGAGCATTCTCAAGAAGACATATAGCAAGGAGCAGCAAAAGTGGCTTGACATTGCCATGTCATCAGGTAGTCCATGTCAACAATGTCATGTCATGTCATGTCATGAGTTGTCATATGCCACATCATTATTATGGATTATGTAATTTCTTATTCAAAATGTATTGTAAAGCGGAAGTCCAAAAGACACATACAAAATATGAAGAGTCATGTAAAGTCGAAAAGTCATAGGAAGTCAAACAATCATGAGGGTAGTCAACGAGTCAGAAGGGAGGTGAAGCATCACCTCATTGGTTATATGTACACCCTCATTGTATGAGAAAATGACTTTTCACCTTGGCTCCTCCCGCAAGGCATTAGAGAGACAAACTATTTCTTTTGAGGAGCATGTGATGGATTCAACGCTCCACTATTGGAGCTAATGGTGTTCAATGTAAACATGTGTCTTGGAAATTTTATTTAATATATGAAGCTTGATGGCCAACACGTTCTTCATGCATGGATTATGAATAGTTGTAAGAATGTTCTGTGAATGTTTATGATTCATGTTTGTTTTCACCTGTACTAAAGTAGTTGAACTATTTCAGTTATTTTAGTGCTTATCATATTAATAATGTGTTGTATTGGTTATAATGATTGTTGTGTCTTTGTGGACTATTTCGCTGGATGTTAGACAAATCCTTTATGTTCATGTGTGTCTCTACTAGGGTGGTACTATTACCTCTATCTTAGAGGCTCACTTTTATTTCCCACTCCGTAGTAGAATAACCTTGACACACCTTTCACCGAACACTCACTAGGCACACTTACTTGCTTTTTGAAGGGACATTTTCACTCCTCTCTCTTGCTAACAGTTAGAGCCAAGGAAAATATTTAAGAAACTGACAACCGGGCCATATTCTGGATGAGGCTCTTATCCCAAATGGTGTGAGATCTAATTGGGACCACATATCATGAAGACCCTTTGAATGTTGGTGGATCCAACACCGTCAACATTTATGGTGCTAGAAGGAGGGAAGCCAGATTTTTATTGCTGATAATCTCACCCACCCAAATCCTACTTTCTCTGGTCAAGGCAACAATATTCCCAGCACCTCCCCTGTTAATATTCCTAAAGTTGGTGATTCTTCTCAACCTGATATTGTACAAACTTGTGATATCTCTTACGACTATATCTAGGCCATCCGTCCTATAACCCGTAAGTTTGTAAGAGCTATTGGATTGATTTTGAGAGTACACAATCTTTTGTATTTTCCAAAGAAGAACCCAACCACTCCTACTGGGATAGGGGTTTTGACAGTTGAATATTTGGTTCTTGCCACCCTTGAAGTGTTAGAAGAGTCTACAGATGACGCAAAAAAAACAAAGCAACCTCCATCTTCTAATGGTGGTGACAGATATAACATTGTACTCTCTGACGATACTTTCTGCGGGTTAGGCAGTGACGAAGCAAAAGAAGATCCATTAGAATTTGACGAAGAGGAGGAAAACAAAGATGAAGGTATGGCAAACCAAGATCTAGACTAGATGTCTCAGGGCTCACTTCCATTGTCAGGTGCTCTACATAAGATGTTGAGGAAAACGAAAAAGTTGTTAACAAAGTATGACCCTGATAAGATAGTAAAAGTTGAGGACCATATCGACAACTTCTACTTACATCTGCAAATGTTAGAGGTGCGTTATGATGATGTTACATGTAGACTTTTCCCATGTACCTTAGATGTCAAAAGCAGTATTGTACCACAGTCTTCCTCTGAACTCTAACC
>APFE031625787.1:8893-30568 GCA_000404065.3 Pinus taeda | reverse complement strand
GGGAATGCCAGGACAATCCCGAATGAGGTGGTGTTCTTTGCAAAGTTTGCATGGAAATTTGACTTTGGGTGGAGGAGTAGGAAGGAGTCTGGCTTCTGTCGTCCGTGGTGGAACAACAGTTGTGTTTGTAGCCTTCTGTGTGTGTGGGACCGTTCCCTTGCGTGACTTTTTCTTCGGGGACTTCTTCTTCTTCTTGTGAGTGACCTGGGTACTTCCACCAGGTGAAGAAGGAGTCGTCGAAGTAGGTGTCGAAGGGGTGGGGTCCACCTGCGATTCAAACGGGTGTTGAGCAGGGGGCGGGACTGACGTAGTATCAGCCGACATAGAAGGGACCACAGAGTTTGGAAAAAGCCAAACGGGTAACCCGACAGTTAACCCTGGGAGGGTTAGCGGTGCCATATAGAGGGTACCAGCATTTCCAGTAGAAGGGAAACGACCACAGCATCCCCGCTAGGTGGGGGACTTAGGTTGATGAAACCCGGGAAGCTTGCCATGAAAAGACGAAGTCCTAGCCAAAACTATCGCACTCAAAGTCTAAATGGGTAATGTGATCGCGGTCGAATAAATTATTAAGATATTTTAATTTGACCTTTTCATATTTAGAGAGTCGAGAAAAGGACGAAAAGTTGACTCTAGTCTCCTTCGGATGTTTTTCGAGCAAGTGACAAGCTGCTCGCTTACACCTTTTCTGTTTGACAGTCTGAAAAGGATCAAAAGCTGACTACTCTGGAAATCTACGTAAGAGGGTGTGCCAAACGAACCGTAAAACTGCTTATACACCTTAGCGATCAGAAGATCACCAAGGACTTCCCGTACTACAGTCAATCTTCCCAAATGCTGTGTTCAGTGCATTACGGTCCGTAGGGTGGCAGACTCGGCTTCCTAAGGATAAAAAGGTTGTAATCCTATAGGGGTCTCCCAAAATATACGCGACGGTACGTGGGAGCACAGTCCGTACTGGTACCTATCACTTCACCGTGGAGGAATCACCCAACCACTCGACGATAAACCACCAGGCTTAACGACGCCGGAACACGTCTCTAGCCTAGACCTCTAAAGTATGAGCGTTAGATTCCAATGCGTTGTTAGGTTCATTGAATAAATTTTACGTTGATCTTTTAATTAAGTTTCGGTTTGCTGGCCTTAGTGAATGCAATTTCTCGAAAAATGCTAAATGCAACTACATGAAAGAACTGAATTCGTTTTGTTTGAATGAGAACTAGCTACATGAGAGTTAAGAGGTTCATGCGAACAAAACGACATCCAAAAATTCTAATGCAGCTAATCAATAAAAAGGGAAAAACTTTTTTTTTTTTCTTTTATTTTAAAGCGAAAGACTACTATGACATGCCTAAATAAAAAAAATCAAAACTTTTTCTTTTCTCTTTTTAAAATGATGATGCATGTAAAGCTTTCAAGAGATGTTCATTATCAGAAAATTGCTTTTAAAGAAACTAATAGCCAGTTTTTGAAACAAAACACAACAACCCAACAAAGCAAAAGAAAAACAAGATTTTCATGCAACCATGTAAGCTGAGTTCTCACGAAAACAAGGAAAAATGAGTGGGCTACAAGCGAGAGATTTGCAACATGAAGTGCAAAAGCTGATATAACCACTAGGAGAAGATAAAAATCTGATGATAACAGAACTGGGTATATAAATCGTCAATCCACGGGAGGTTCGATAACACAAAAACAATAAAATGTGAAGTCGGAAAAGCAATGGCAAACACCCGAAGGACGAGACACCACCAGCCAGCTATCAATCTAACAGACTCTTAGAAGGCATACACAGGGCAAAAGACCAGATCCAAGCAACAGAGGCTGACCAACAGGCTTATAAACAGATCTGACCAGTGTGGCGCGACTATGGGCCTGCAACTCGCGCTAAACAGGGTGTAGCGCGAGTTGTCTGAAAGCAGATCGCGCCCAGTAGCGCGACTGTTCAGTGCAAAAGTGCGCTGGCAGGAAACTGACAGGCAAAAAGACAGAGGTGCGACTGTGAGCCTGAAACCTGCGCTAAACAGAGTGTAGCGCGAGCTGTCTGAAAGCAGATCGCGCCCAGTAGCGCGATTGTTCAGAGGAAAAGCACGCTGGCGTGAGCTTGCTAGATAAAAAAAAGAAAAAGGAACTAAACAGAGCCAGTGAATGAAGGATAGCAAGAACTGTAGGCAAAGAAATTGTTCAGACCAGAAAATGACAGCAAAAAGACATGCAAAGCAAGACCTATACCATCCAGTTTGTAAATCAACCCGGAGATAGACTGAAGGGGCGTTGATCTACTTCACTTCCGCATGACGGAAGTGTTTCGAAGGCTGCCTGGCCGCTCTTCAGGCTCCGTCCTTGATTTTACAAAATCAGACAATATAGCTCAAACAATCAATTAGACATAAACTCCCCAGTGGAGTCGCCAATTTGGTCGGAGTAAATTCCCCTCTGCGGACAAGGGTGGATCCCTACTAGCCCCACAGGGGTCTAGCAACAATCAATCACGCTGCATGCAAGTTCCTAGCTATATAATTTAGAAGTCGATCAGGGAGACCAACCTGGGATCCAACGCTTGTTTGTTGTGGGAGAAGTGTCGCTCCTGTCCTCTATTTCCGGCCGGCCGCTATCCGCGCATAGACACCTGTACAAATGAAGAATAACCCACAAACAAGCATAAAATCCAAAAATCGTACAACTATGTACCAGTCAAGCAAGATACAATTCACATATTAACAGTATAACACATGAATGAAACCATAATAACAGTCGCTTATCATTAAATAGAAATGAGAGAAGAAATTACAACCACTTAAGGCTTGACGCTGTAAAACTCCTCTAGCTGGGTGGGCAGTCAGTCTGACACGTCTTGCAAAGTCACTTTCTCTCTCAACAATCCGACAGCATAACCTTACTTTCAACTTTTAGCTCAAAAAGTATCTCTCTCACACTAGCTTGTTTACTCTTTTGCTTTAGCCTCCAAAAACTAGCCTGTTCATTATGGGGAGACAGGCTTTTATAGATAAAGGGAGAGGAGATATGCATTGTATGTGGACACATTCTGAGTTTTGGTAATGTCTCATAATAGCCATTGCCTTGGATAGAAAAGCCGAAGCCTGGCTGCTTTTATGGGCTTTTTCCTTCAGGGAACTGAGTGAGTCACAGGGGAAAAAGCATTCTAGCATGCGCTGGCCAAAAATCATGCCCAAATTGTGTGGCGCGGGCCGTGCTCTGGGACAGAGCGCCTATGGGCGCGCCCTCTTTGTAAGGACTGAGCCACTGGCACGGGTTAATACACTGTGGACCTGTGCTAATGGGAAAAAGGCATTCTCCAAGGTTAATCTTCAGAGGGTGTCTTCAGGGTTATTGAACTTCATACTCAAGAGGTCTCAATGCAAGTGTTTTCAAGTTATGTCACTGGTCACAGGTCCGTAAATGTGTCCTCCAATGTGCGACAGCGGGGGTGCAACAGGGACGGTGACCAACGGTGACAAATTACTGCGTAACAATCTCCATTCCTGAATAGGGGCTAATTCAGTTTCATTCTCACTTGTGAACTTCTCCAAAAATGCTTTATTGTATTTCTTTTGTGGTTCAAGCAAGTGGTACATTTTTATTAAATCATCAGGTTGGAATGAGCCAAAGACTCTTCCGTCGACTGTGAAGAATGTTTTATTCATAACAGGGATTTCCTCTACTGCCCATCGCAGTACATCTGTATACGGAAGAAATTTTTCTCGAGCAGCTATTCGGTGTAGATATGAGTCGACTAAGTCCTTCAGGGAAGCCTCTGACTTTCTAGTTGAATCTGCAGTAGCTTGCACTGATACCGTTTCAGGCTCTTCAGGTTCAATTAGATTATAAATGCTTTGCTAGCCTGTGTTGCCAAGGCCAAGACAAGTAGTGTCTGAAATCAATCCCTTCTTGCTTGGTCCTGGATTAGTGGTAGATTGCCCTATTACTGCGGGAGCTGATGCTGCCGCAAATCTCTTGGATTTCTTCCCCATTTGACTTGAATTTGTTACTTTGGTGGAGGTCTGTGCAAGGAATAAAATGAACGTAATACAGAGAACAGGTGGTGCGAGCCAATATGAAAGAGTTATATCAATTAACGAATAATGAAGGATTAAATAATACTGCCGCAGATACAATCTCACGGGAGATCTCGGTATAACTGCTCCATTAATTGGCCACTTTAACCCATCAATCATTTTAAATACCCATCATATCGTTTATACTCCGAATGATTCATTAAAGCGTGGCTTGATTTTTTGGCGGACAATCACAAGTGAATCGCCATCGAGAACGGGAATGCTTTTAATAATAATCTAAAATAATACATGCAAGCCTTTTCAATCTATTTTGAAATTCGCGCCTAGCTTTATCGGATCGCAATCAGAGAAATGCTTGGGTAGTAACATTTGTGTCATTGCAATATCCCCGATCCCTAATGGCGATACACCTTATCGCATTGGGAGTTTTTTAAAGGTGTCTTTAACGTGTGTGCGCTATATTCCCCAATTGCCGATAGAGATATCACATCAGAAAAAAGTGGGAGGGCCTTTTGTTATACTTGCTTGCCTTTCCCAATAACTGATTAGTTATTCACTTTTTGGATCGGGGTAAACCAATGGGTCTTTGCGTTATGCATCCCTTGTTGTTGCGATATGCAATCTTGTGATCGCTTTATCGCAATAATAAAGAATTATATATTTATTTCATAAGACGGATTTATATTTGTTCAAAAGGTTTATAATATATCGTTTCCTTTAGACCTTTTGGTGAAGGATGAGTTGATACCAATTTTATTCACACATCTATAAATGGGACCCATTTCATATTATAGTTAAAAAGAAAAATTTTATGAAATGGGGGGTTGTTGTACAACACAACACCTACTTAAGAGGCATTTTCAATCAACTATACTGTCTACCAGCCATCAATGGCTAAACCCATGAGTAAGGGCATGTAGTCAACTATCAGAAGGAGCCCAGTGATCATGAACTAGAAAGCAAACAAACCAGGGGCACTATGGACACCCTCATTTAAAAATTATAAAAAATCAAAATTTCTCTTTAATATTCTAAAATATTTTGTTCAACTAGTGAACAAGGAACCCACAAAAGGAGGGAAACATTGCATAACCAACTTGGAGAGAGGAGAGGGACGTATCAGGGTTTGCCCTTTCAGGAGCAGCAACATACTGGAGCTGCAACTAGACAAAAGAAATGGCAAATGAAATACTTGCGACATAGTCCACCATAGTGGCAGAGGTGTTAGTAAAATAAATATCTGAAATGATGATAAAAAAAATTGAGTAAGGAATGCGAGAAGGGCATATAGATAGCTGAAACAGGGGCGACGACTAAAAAGCCTACAAATGTTGGAATAGTGTGTCTAGACAAGATAGCAAGAGCAAGCATACAGGAATTAGAAAAATTGTGAGCATTCTTGGACAAAAACTTAGTTGAAACACATTTTCGTGAGAAAAAAGCTTCTTACTGTGAGACGAAATGCAGAGACGCATTCTTGCTGAAAGGATGGAGTTCATGCCAAACTTGGAGATCTAGTCCTCTGCATACATGTCAATAGAGGAATAGTAATGAGTTATAACTTAAAGAAAAAAAAAGGGCGGAGTAAAAAAATAATACTCACAGACCTAAATAGATTTTAGCTGAATTACCTGGTTGAGGGAGAGTTAGAGATATTGTATCACCCCTCCAAATATAACCACAATTCTGTCCTGAAGAGAGTAATACATATGATAGACCAAGAGAGGACTGGAATCACTTTGGGATGTAACCATGTGGTCAGATAGAGTAATGAAATGGTTATGCAACTGAGAGCATCAACACAGAGCATGAATACCAAACCCTCCCTCTTACATAGTGAAACCAAAAACCAAATAGGTGAATGGAGGCCAACACTAGAGTTTAGGGTTTTCGAAGAAAATGTACGTCGTTGATGCGATCCTGGTGATCTAAACCATAGATGGCTCATCTCCTTAGTGAATGTGGAAACTGTAGGGTCGTGGTACCTGATCACGTGGTAAGAGATGTGTGGTGGATATAAAGAAGCGGTAGGTCATGCAAGAAAATATATGTCATTAGATCCCACAAAAAGCACTAACATAAGGATGAACCCTAGTCACGTTGTATGAATTTAAATAAAGGGATATCAAAATAACATGGGCTGCACCTGAATATAGCTAAGGGTAAAAACCCAAATCAAGGAGGAGAGGATAGATTTTAGGAAAAAATAATTAAGAGCGAAGGGTGGGGTATTAGGTTTTCTTCATCAACATAGTCTATGGGGCACCTCTTTTCCATTGTTAGGTTCCATAACCTCAATGTTTATAATGGTAGCCCAACAAGAGGGACTGTGACCCTAGAACACCCCTTCCAAATTGAACACTAAACCCAATCATACCAAGAATATCATTGAATTCATAATTATAAAAGAGAAGGTGAGAGACAATTATCTAATATTAGAATGATGTGATTTTAATGTGAGTTGGTATGTGAGAAATTTGTGCTAACCCTCGGTATGTGACAGATGGTATCAGAGCCCTAGGTTCAAATATCGGACCTAACAGGAAGAAAATAGTATGGTTACTAGCCATTGAACTAGATATGTAGAGTTTATCAATTCAGCAACACATCATAAATGTTTCTTTATAGCGAAGATTAGCATAACAATATAATGTTCAAACATTATGATTGAATGGAATAACCAGGTTATAAGTTCAATGTTGAAGTCAATGGGAAATCTACAACTACAAGACAAAGGTTATTAACAGTGATGGAAATGCTTAAGATCAAGGTGCTATACCAATCTTCGAGAAAATTGTTATTTACTGGTTGTCTAAATAAAATTCATGATGAATAAAAATATTGAAATTAATATAAACATAACATGTATTCTTAGGATATCGAAGACACAAAAAAGAATATAAAATTCCAAGTAATGTCCATTGTATTACTAGCCTACCCGAGTGTGATTGAGCTAATTATAGATGGAGGTATGTATTCTATTGTTTGAAGCCTCATTTCCTATAAATTTCTCAGTGGTTCCAAAGTGAGTAATTATCCCTCCTGCTCCCCCATTTCTTGAAACCACACAGCATGCAACTTCCCCCTAAGGCCACTTAGAAAAATCCATTTCTAGTGGCCAACCCCTATAAAGAAACTGCCTAGACCCATCAATAATGAAACCTAAGAACCTTCAGCATTGGTCATCTACACAACTGTTCGGATTTATCCAACAGGAAGCTCAGAGGGATAAACAGAGAAACAATGACATGGTCGTCGAGCATGAATAGGAGAAGAAACAAATTGTCACTATCAGGATTGAGCGAGATCGTCTTTGACATAACAATCAACAACTACAATCGCACGTCAAGCAGGTGACATCAAAGCTAAGAGCACTTTGGCTAATTGTGGTTGATTTAGTAATTGAAGAGCCTAATTATTTTTCGGCCATCATTTTGGCCGACTACTGTGACCATATTAAGAGATCATGCACAGAACTTGTGGCCACCAAAAAGGAGCTGAAGAAGAGTTTAGATATGGCCAAAGCAACATTTCCCGATCTAACTACAAGCTACATCATGGAGATCGAGCATAAACATTCAAGCTACGTCATCGGTTGAATGTTAGTTGGCACGACGGGAAAAGAACAAGGAACAATGGCCCCATATTTGTTGGATGTTTTTTTAATGATCCGTAATATTATATTTCATCACTTGAATGTTAGTTGGCACATAGGAATAAAATTTGACACGAAATTATCGGTGATTTGATTATCGATTTTCTAATATTTAATTTTTTCAAAATGATTTGTTTTTATTAATTAATCATCGGTAATTTGATTATTGATTTTTTAATTTTTAATTTTTTCAAAATGATTTGTTTTTGTTAATTGAGAAAATAAATTATAAATTTAATAAGGTTGTATAGTTAGTGTTTTTTGCAGTTTTTTTTAATTTGGGTAGACATAGCAAAAAATTTCAACCTTTGATGACTTGAATTGACAAAGACACACCGTACTGGGTTGTATGAAGCCTCTCCGCTCAATTAATTGCCCATCTGCAATTCATAAACATAATAAATATTTAAACTTATAAACTATAATAATAATATAAATTATAATTGTCGAATATCAACTATAAATGTGAAGGTGCATACTATAAGAGTATATTAATTTTTTATGCAATTATATGAATGCTAATTAATATAAATAGTTTGTGCATTTCAAATTTGTAAAATATGATTGATTAATTGTCTCTCAATATTATAAATTTAAATATAGTTAATAGGCTATATTATTTTGAAATTATTATTATATAATTTATATTATTATTATTATATTATATTATTATATATATATATATATATTAATATATATATATATATATATATATATAAAAAGTAGAGATTATTCCTAATTTATTAAATATAAATTATAAATTATAAAAGATATTCCAAATTTATAAATAGGATCAATAATTATGAATAACAATTATAAGGAATACTTAAGCATGTGAGGTGCAATAATATAATGAATGTAGTTTTTCTATAAGACATAAAATTAGTCGATTTGCTTCAGTGATTAGTAATACCTGATTGTAGTCTTATTTTCCATAGGGCTTGCATTGATTACTGGCAATTAGTCGATCAGATCGGACCTTTGCCAGATTTCTCCAGTTTAAGCATGTTGGAGAAATTGTAATCATTTCTTCTGGAGATAAGCTCGCTCTCTCTTTGCAAGTGTTTATTCTTTACATAAATTATGTCTTGATAGTCATTTTCAAAGAAAACTACTACGGATGGTTCGCTTGTTGTGCATACATCTTCAAAATAACAACTTGAGTGCTAATTTTCCAGACTAGGTATTGATCTCAGAAACCCTAAAGAGTTCCATGTTTATATCCTATTTGTATTCTCTGAAGGGAATTTTAATCACTAAATATAATATTACAATCTCTTTACTATTATCGTAAGTTTATATGGAACAATTGTTTCTTGTGTTAAAAACAAAGCATTATTCTTTGTTCATTTTTTTTTGGAATTATCAGAAATTCCCAACATGGTATCAAGGCTTGTCCAGGCTCTTTGAAGGTGTCAAAGAATCTGAAGGAAGGATTTCTTGTTGTAGCAGCTTCTACAACAGAGATAAGACTCAGTCAAGAAAGGATCCAAGGTATTTCTCAAGTTAGTTTTTTGTGTTACTGTTGAGGACAATCAGTTATTTTAAATACACAGTCAAGTACTTTGAAGCATAGTTAAGAGTGAAAGAATGGTTGGAGCTAGCACTAGCACGAATATCTGTAATACTCAGCTCCCACAATTTAATGGGAAAAACTATGACTATTGGGCAATGACTATGAGAGCTTTGCTTGCTTCCCAAGACTTATGGGAATTTGTTGAGGATGGTTTTGAAGAACCAGCAGATGAAGATGAGTTCAATAATTTGACTCAGGCAGAGAAAGAACTGCTGAAGAGAAATAAGAAGAAGGATTCTAAAACCCTCTACTTTTTGTATCAAGCAGTGCATGAGAGTGTGTTTCCAAGGATAACAGCAACCAAGAGATCCAAAGAAGCATGGAAAACTCTCAAGATAGCCTATCAAGGCATGGAGAAAGTGAAGACAACAAAACTACAGTTGCTGAGGAGAGATTTTGAGACTCTCTGCATGAAGGAGTCAGATAATATTGACTCATTCTTCACAAATGTGATTGATCTGGTCACACAGATAAGGTCTCATGGAGAGATTCTTGAAGAAAGGAGGATTGTGGAGAAACTATTGAGGATCCTACCCTCAAGGTTCGATGAGATTGTCACTACGATAGAAGAGACAAAGGATCTCACAAACTTCTCAGTTGATGAACTACATGCACAACTGATAACACATGACCAAAGATTGAGTAGAAATGAAAACTCATCTCTAGAACATGCCTTTAAGACCCAAGTTTTCTTTGGAAGAGGAAGAGATCAAGGCAGAGGAAACAAGAGAGGAAGAGGCAGAAGCCAAAACATAGGTGGAAGAAATAGTCCAACAAATGCTCAAGAAAGAGGCAGCAATCCAAATCAAAACCAAGGCCAAAGAAACAACCAACAAAGTGGACAACATCATGCTCAAGGAGAAAGGTATGATAAATCCAATGTCCAATGTCACTATTGTAAAAAATATGGGCATTATGCAAATGAATGTAGGAAGAAGCAACATGACATGAGTAATAGAACTAGTGCAAATTTCACTAGAGAAAATATCAACCAAGATACTTTTTTTTTAGCCTATAATATGGCTGAAACAAAGAGTGAAGATGTATGGTTTCTAGACTCCAGTTGCAGTAACGATATGACAAGAAACATAGCCCTGTTTTCTAAGTTAGATTAGAGTGTGAAGTCACAAGTCACACTAGGGACTGATAGTAAAGTTTCTGTTAGGGGAAAAGGAGAAGTAAATGTCTTAACAAGGAAAGGTGAAAAGAAAACCATAGCAAATGTTTATTATGTTCCTGGAATGAAATGTAACCTTATACGTATTGGATAGCTTATTCAAAAAGGGGTACAATGTTTTCTTTGTGAATGATGTATACACCATCATGGATAAAACACCCAACAAACGATGTATTGCTGAAGTGAAGATGACAAAGAACAGGATTTTCCCTCTCAGAATAAAAGCTAATTTAAAAAATGGAGAAGAAATAGTAGCAGTGACACAAGAGGCTCTCCAAAGCGAACCAAAAGATGAAAATTGGTTGTGGCACTTGAGATTTGGACATCTCAACTTTGGAGGTCTTAACTTGTTGAGTAGAAAAGGAATGGCAAGAGGATTACCATTGATAGAGAAACTAGATAGCCTTTGTGAAGGTTGTATCTTGGGGAAACAACACAGAGAAAGTTTTCCATTAGGGAAAAGCATAAGGGCAAAAGCACCTTTAGAGATTGTCCACTCAGATTGATGTGGATAGATGCAATCTCCATCACTTGCAAGAAGCCACTATATACTAACATTTATTGATGGTTTTACTAGAAAAACTTGGGTTTATTTCATGAAGAACAAAAGTGAATTGTTTGAAATATTTTCAATTTCAAAGCACTTGTAGAAAACCAAAGTGGGCTGCATATCAAAGTTCTAAGAACTGATAGAGGAGGTGAGTATATCTCCAAAGAATTTCTACGTTTTTGTAGAGAAAATGGAATTCATAAGCAGTTTACCACTAGGTACACTCCGCAGCAAAATGGAATTTCCGAAAGAAAGAATAGGACAATAATGGATATGGCGAGGAGTATGTTAAAGGAAAAGAATTTTCCAAATGATTATTGGGCCGAAGCTACACACTGTGCAATGTACATTTTGAATAGATGCCTTACAAAAGCAGTCATGAACGGAGTGCCGAAAGAAGCATGGAGTGGGTCAAAGCAAGGAAGCACCCACATGAAAGTTTTTGGATGTGTGGCTTATGCACACATTCCAGATCAACTAAGGAATAAGTTGGACATCAAAGGGGAGAAATGTATTTTCATTTGATACAGTGAGGAATCCAAAGCTTATAGGTTGTATAACCCATTCACCAAGAAGCTTATTGTGAGTAGAGATGTTCAGTTCATTGAGGAGGAAGCTTGGGATGGAAGCATAGAGAAAACAGTGAATGTTAAAAACTCTTTGTTACATGATGAATATGATGAGGAGATGGACTAAATACATCCCCAAACAGCAGCACCAACACAAGGGCAGCAAGAGACATCCTTGAGGAGAAATGAAAGTGCTTCTCCAAGCACACCACAAGGAGGAAATTCAAGTGCTTCTTCAAGCACTTGTACACCAAATGAAAGAGGTAAGAAGTTCAAAAATTTAAGTGACATTTATGAACAAGAGGCAACAAATGAAGTATGAACCTTTTTCTTTATTTGTCATGGTTGAGGACCCTGTCATTTTGAAGAAGCATTAAGGATAGGGGAGTGGATAGAAGCTATGATGAGGAGATCAATGTCCATTAAAAGGAAACAAGACATGGGATTTGGTTGAACTACCAAAAGGAAAAGAAGTCATTGGAGTTAAATGGGTCTACAAGACCAAGAGTAATGTTGAAGGAAAAATAGGAAGACACAAGGCAAGACTTAATGTCAAAGGATATAAGCAGCAGTATGGGAGAGACTATGAGAAAACTTTCGCATCAGTTGCTAGAACGGAAACCGTGAGAGCAGTGTTGTCCATAGCAACACAAAACAAGTGGAAAGTTTACCAAATGGATGTGAAGTCAACATTCCTAAATGTAGTGTTAATGGAAGAGGTTTACATTGAACAACCTCTAGGCTATGAAAAGAAAGACCAAGAGCAGAAAGTGTGCAGATTGAAGAAAGGTCTTTATGGGCTGAAGCAAGCACCAAGAGAGTGGTACAATAGGATAGATTCCTATCTACTGGAAAATGGATTTGAAAAGTGTGAGGGAGAACCCACCCTCTACATTAAATAAAATGATGGTAAAATTCTAATTGTTGTGTTATATGTTGATGATGTTATTTTCACAGGTAATGATGATTATCTTATTGAAAGTTTCAAAACAATCATGAAAGAAGAATTTGAAATGACTGACATGGGTTTGCTGAGATACTTCTTAGGAATAGAAGTAGAACAAAATGGAAATGGGATTTTTATCTCACAAGCGAAATATGTTAATGAAGTGTTGGAAATATTTAATATGCAGGAGAGCAAAGGAACAATCACTCCCACCGTAATGGGATTAAAACTCAGCAAAGAGGACAACAGCAAGGATTTTGATCCTAGTTTTTACAAGAGAATAGTTGGCAGCCTCATGTATTTGACTGCAACTAGGCCGGATACAATGCATGCTGTTAGTTTGATTTCTAGATTCATGAAGAAGTACATTGGCAGGCAACAAAAAGGATTCTGAGGTATGTTAAAGGTACTAAAAAGTTTGGCATTTTATATACTACTTCAGAATGTTCAGACTTAATTGGATACACTGATAGTTATTGGGCTGGAAGTGTATATGATTAGAAAAGCACATGCGGTTATGTTTTTCACATGGGTTCAGGAGCCATTTCATGGGCTTCTAAAAAACAGCCTATTGTAGTGTTGTTTACAGCAGAGGCAAAATATGCGGCAGCTACAACAACAGTGTGTCAAGCAATTTGGATGAGAAGGACGTTAAGGAGTTTATGCGAAGAGAAAGTAAAAGGAACTGTGATTTTCTGTGACAATAGCTTAGTTATTTCATTATCTAAGAATTATGTGTTTCATAAGAGAACGAAACACATTGACACAAAGTTTCATTACATCAAGGAATTCGTAAACGATGGAGAAATTGTCTTAAAACACTGTAGAACTCAAGAGCATGTTGCAAATATTCTGACCAAACCATTGGGGCAGAAAAGTTTTGAGTTTTTGAGGAAATGTCTGGGTATGACTGATAACCCAGTAGTTGAAATTAAAGTGGAGTGTTGAAATGATAATTTCAACTGCAGTGTTTTTTTCCAGAAAACCACCAGTTCCCCGCACCGCCTTTCACCGGATGGTGGTAATTCTCCGAGGGCAATGATCACACCCATCGGCTGACACGTGGCATGAAAAGTTTTGCAAAATAACCTTTCCCGGCGCGTAAAGTTCAGTCAAAATGGCCGTGTGATATTGACTGATAGCCGTCCGATTGAAATCAAGGTTTGATGTACAGGCCTGCACCATGGACTTGACGTGAAGTGAAATATTCATTGACAGCCATCATTTATCAGAGAAACAATTAATGAAATTTACTATGGTTGGTAAATGTAGGTAAAGTCTTTAATTTTATTATTTTTTTAATTCACGGGTGTAATTTTGTTATGGCACAAGTAAAACCATATGGTTATGTTTTTTTTTATTGTTCGTTGAGAAAACGAAAAGGAAATTCACAGCAGTGCGAATGTAATATTTTTAGTTGTTGAATATGTAATGTAATACATGAGACGCAGCAGCGCGAGTGTATGTAAGAGATTTTTTTTTTTTTAACACACCGCAGTGTAAAATTCGTAAGCAAAGATAGAGTGTTTTTGTAATGCACAACAGTGCTAAGACAGAGTAATTTTCCAGAAGAGACAGTTAAGTTTTTTTTGGAACTGAAGCGTTCCTGTTGTAATCCCTCTGTTAGAGGAAGACTTTTTTTTGTAACAATAGTCTTCTTAATGTATACAAGTTTCTTTTTTGTGTGTGTAAAACTTTTTTCCTATGTTAAAAATAGAGAATTATTCTCTGTTCATTTTTGTTTTGGAATTATCAGAAATTCCCAACACATGTATGAGAAAGTAAATCTAAAGGAGTTTGTCGTTGCCAAACATGTAAAGATTCGAGAGTAACTTTAACATTGAATTTACTAAGTTCTAACTTATAACTCAAATGACATATGTTTCTTGTTCCCCTTTGTTAACATGACACATTGTTTTAATAATATCACATGAATATTTGAATCTTGATGATGTAATCTTGAGTTCAAGAAAGAGGGAAGTAATTATAATTTACCCAAGCAAATTGAATAGTCATTCATGTATCATAACTCAAGTGAGGCCAAATGTGTCAAAGTGGAATGAGTGGCAAATCAAAACCATACATGGAATTTGAATCAAATCGAAGACAAGTATGCAAGAACAAGGTATACCTGCCAAGTGACACTGCACTACTATATTTTATTTATTTTTGTCCGATGGAACTTCAACAATTAACTTAAGATTTTGAAATTTGGAGTGAAATATTTGGTTTCCAACAGTAAAATTCCAAGAAAAGTGTATGTTGAATGGGAAATGAAAGGCTTCTGCCCTTGTTACATTGTCAAAATAATTAAGATTTTCTAACTTGGAGTCGAATATTTGCTTTCATAAGGGTAAAATTCCAAGAAGAGTGTATGTTGAATGGAAAGGAAAGGCTTCTACCCTTGTTACATTGTCAAAATAACTTTGTTCTCTACAGTTGTTGAAGGTTTTAGGTCCCAAGGTAAAGTCATGCCTTTTAACATTTCAAAAAGTAAAAGAAATGACACCGACTCTGTGTTAGCTTTTGCAAGAGAAATTCCAACATGGAGAAAACCATGAATGTCTCAGAAAAAATATTCTAAGCCCTAAGCTAGCAACTAGAAGAGAAAAAAATAAATGGCAGATGATTGATTCATATAAATAAAAAATCAAAATGATGTGTACTCATATTAAATGTTAATAGTCATAGATTGTGATAGTTATATATAAATTATAACTCAATTTGCAGGTTACTGTAGCTTTTGAAAGAGAAATTCCATAACGTGATAACATAGAGCGACTGTTGGAGAGAGCGCAGAACGAAAAGAAAACTACTATGGTCCTCAGTAGGGACTTAAAAAAAATTATAACAGACAAAGAAGTGGAAATATGGAAAAAAAGTGATACAGTGGCACGGAAAAAGCCCAAGCAAGGCAAGTCTAGTTCCAGTGCCTTTCTTACATTCCAACAGCCTGATGTAGGATGGATCCAACACATATGGTTGAACCATTGTAGATGAGTTCATAGTGTATCTGCTTTCCAAGGAGTGACAGAATATCTTTCGCTTGGACAACGGAATTTAAGGGGACAAAGTATGAGATAAAATGAAGAGGCTTTTCAAGTGAGTCAATTTTTACCTAGAGAATGAATGCTTAAGCCCTCAACACATTTCATTCAATCAAAGTTTCATATATATAAAATCATATATTGTCTAGTGGTTTGAACCACTCTCTAAATAATATGATCTTGCACCTAAAAAAAAGAGTTGAATCCTAAAGTACAACAAGAAACAACCAAATACATTAATATACAAAAAATTAGCATTAATCCAACTGAATTTGATAGAAAAAAAAGATGCCTTTAATATCTTAATCAGCTACATCCATCAATTTGCAATGAATTCATCCATTTGTAATGAATACTTTTCCCATTTTTAGTGATTATTTGCAATATTATAAATTGCTAAATATTTTTAAAAGCAATATTATAAATTGCTAAATATATTTAAAATCTAGGTCAATGTGTTGTTAATAGAATATTTAGAAATTCTATAAGCATGGCTATTAAACATGTTCCTTCTCTTCAATCATTAAGCACAATTATTACACTTTAGCACTCAAATTTGAATGAAGGTTTGAAATTTTACATCTAAGTAAGGCATCAGTGGCCTCTCCTTGCTACAACCACCGACGGGAGTCGCAAAATTGCATCCCCTCTAACTTCCATCACCTGGGTATGGAGGTAATATCAACAACAACCTTTATGGTCTTTGTTACCCTAATGGAAAATATGCTTAGTAAGATGTTTACGTCGTTATGGTTGGAAATATTAATTCCAACCATTGCCTTAAACACATTGACAAACACCATGTTTTGCCTAGTCAACCACTGCATAGAAGTTAAGGCATTCAATAAATTTTGGTAAATAGACATAGACAAACATTTACTCCATGACTATTGCTCACACTCGACAACAACTGTAAGTTCACAAAACCAATTACTATGCAAAATCGCCAATGCTACGTATTAATTATTTGCACTGTCATGTGTTAATGTCAAATTTGTATGTTGAGATAAATATGGATGTAAAATTCATTTGTATTGTTGGGCAAGTTAGAGAGTGAGAGAGTATTTGAGGTAGCGAGGAGAAAATCATGGAGGAAATATTGGTGGGCACGTGAAAACCAGTTTTACAGAGATTACCAAATTCTCAGTGAGACTCCTCTCCTTTGCCTCGTAAAAATTTTCTAACAATTACCTTTCAGCTAAATATTCTTTCAACAACAAATCGACCTTTCCTCCAATTTAGCCTCATCACTTGATTACTACCTTTTTCTTAGAGTTGTTTGGTTGCATCCTTTCAGGAGCGTTTTAACTTAGATTTCCCTGAAGCATCAAAATTTTTATTAAAGAAATCATAAGTCATTATACCATTATAGCTAAAATATTTATAAGGGATTGGTTTTCGATCTTCCAATCCACAGGGATAATGTAGGTGCCTATGCAGGTTCCTAAAAAGCATGGAGGTAGTTTTCAACCCAGAGTTTCTCTAGGATAAACCAAAAAAGAAAAACATTTTTATGCCCTACTTATTTTCTTCTATGTTGTAGATGCACAATTCCTTCCCTTTGGACACATCTGCCATGTCATCATGGGTATGATTCTCTTGAATGATCCACCCTAGAATTAAATCATAGAGAACAATGGGAATAATTAAGGGTCCTCTAATGAAGAGAAGAAAGATTAATCTTATGTTTAAATAAAAATATTATACTTTTTAAGGGAATGAAGTTAGATGAAATCTAGAATTAGAAGTATATGTAAGGTAAAATAACTATTTCCCCTCGACTTTGGTTCCGTGGGAATATTTGCATAACGTCAAACAAATATCCTTCCTCAACTTTGGCTATGTGGGAATATCGTTATTCAATATTTTCAAGTGAGAAATGCTCAATTCTGTATGTGAAGAGAGCATGTCGAAGACCTGGCTGTAGGGCTAAGTTCTATGGTTCAATTGAAGAAACAAATGTGGACAGTTAACATAAATATGATACATGTAACATGCTAAGATGTGCTTGTGCTTGTGACTGATTGAAGAAACAAATATAGAATAGACATAAACCAAAAATCGTTTTGTATTTGTGCTTATATGAACTTATCAGATTGAAGGCAAGAAAATATTTTAAATGTTAAAGTCAATAATTACTTGGAGTTGTGATCTTGACATGTCACTTGCTGGTGTTGTAGAAATTCTCACTGTAGATCACGTGATAATGCAATATAATAAAGAAAAATACTTGATCTACTTCTACAAACAAACTTGTGGAAGCTTAATCGATTTTGAGCAAGATCAAATAGAACACATCTAGCAGAGAATGAGAAATCAATCACACATGAACACAGAAGAATACTTTGAGGAAAGCCACAACTGAAAACCCCGCTATCTGTATTATCATACAAGTGGAAAAATCTTTGGATTACACAAAGCTTTAGCTCACAAGCTATCCAGCTCTTAGTACAATCCCTCAATGTTGCTCATAGATAGAATAGACACAACATATGCCTTCCTTCAGTCCTCCAAGCCTCCTATTTCCTTGCGCAATTTCTCCAGGGTCCTCTGGCTACCACCTGTGTGAATTTACCTCTCACACAACTCCCAAACTCAGAAATAACTGCAAAATCCTCAAGGAATGAATTCCTTCTGCATGCAAGACATATCCTCAATGGAATATTCCTGCAACTGATAGTATATTGTCCCATCCTTTGATCTCAACTGGGTCTCTGACTGAACTGACATGCATGAGTTATTTATGAGAGAATATTCAGTTATCTGAAGTACACTAGTTACATGCATGCATGAATTAACTAACTGAACTCACAATCAGTACCACAAACTGTTTGAACTAATCTAACTGGACTTAACTCAGTTAACTGATCTAACTAATTACAACTCAAAGTACAACTCATCATGATCTCCTTAATTAATGGATAACTTCCTCAATCAAATGGATAACTGTTGCATGTCTTCACATAGACTTCATGTTTGATTTTCTCCAACTAATTAACTCAAGATGAATTAATTAATTATTTTACAAACAACTGCTAAGATCAAATTCGAATTTTAATTCTCAATTTTAGTTTAGGGACTAACTAAAATTGGAATCTATCCCGAAATGCTATTTATAGCAATTCTATTTTTAGCACTTCTATATTTAGAATTTCTTGTTGCTATTTTCAACACTCCCTCTCAACAAGAAAGGGATTATCTACCACCTCAATCCTGTCTCTGTGGAACTCGAATTTTCATTTTGACAATGCGTTAGTCAAAATATCTGCATCGTGCTCCTTGGTCGAAACATACTGCAACAACATGATCCTCTTCATCACACAATCTCGAAGATGATAATACCGAATATCAATGTGCTTGGACTTGTCATGAAATATTGGATTCTCAAAGAGTTTGATACAAGTCTGATTATCACAATAGATCACAGTTGGATCCAACCTCTGATCAAACAATCCAACTAGAATTGTCCACATCCAAATGGTCACGCATGCTGACTGAATAGCAACCATGTATTCAGCCTCTCCTGAGCTAAGTACAACTGACCTCTGTTTCTTGTTGTACCAAGAAACTGTAGCTAAACCAAGGTTGAAAATTCTTCCTGAAGTGTTATTCCAATCTAATGGACTCCCTACCCAATATGCATCTGTGAAGCCTTGAAACTTCACTCCCTCTGTCCATATGTACCATAATCCATACTGAGATGTGCCTCTGACGTATCTCAGCACATGCTTTGCTGCCTTCCAAAACAGCTTGATATGCTGAACCATAGCTTGACTTGGTTCACCACAAAGCAAAAATCTGGTCGTGTGTTCACTAAATACATCAATGAACCCACAAGCTATCGATAAATGGTAGTAGCTACTACCTCATCTGAAGTAGCATCCTCCTTCCTTCAGTTACCTGCTAGAGAAGTCTGCATGGGCTTGCACTTCTTCATGTGGAATATCCTGAGTATCTCATTAGCATACTTGCCTTGAGACACAAACACTTCCCCATCCTTTTTCCACACTTCCATGCCTAGAAAGCAGTGCATGAGACCCATGTATTTCATCTCGAACTCTCTTGCAAGGTCCTCCTTACAAGACTTGATCAACTGATCATCACCTGTTAATATCAGATCATCAACATAAAGAACAATGATCAATGGCTTACCTTCTACCATGATGTGGTAAAGGTTCACATCCGCTTCACTCTTTGTGAAGCCCAACCTGGTGAAATAGCTATCAATCTTAGTGTACCAAGCACAAGGTGCTTTCTTCAACTCATACAAAGCTCTCTTGAGTTAGCACACATGCGACTCACAATCGAAGGTCTCAAATCCTTCCGGCTGCTCTATGTACACCTCTTCCTCAATCTTGCCATTAAGGAACGCAATCTTCACATCCATCTGATGGATCTTCCAACCCATATGTGCTGATAGTGCCAACATCAATCTGATAGATGAGTACCTTGCTATAGGAGTAAAAGTCTCATCATGGTCAATCCCCTCGACCTGTGAGAAACCATGGGCAACAAACCTTGCCTTGTGTTTATCAACACTACCATCAGCTACTTGCTTTACCTTGTAAAGCCATCGAGAACTCACCATTGACTTTTCTTCCAATCTTGGAACAACATCCCAAACACTGTTACAAACTATGGAGTCATACTCCACGAGAGCATCAACCCAGACCGGTTGTTGCACTGCTTCCTCAAAGGAAGATGGTTCGTTCTCTATACATTCCCCAACCAAGGCCATGTAACTAGTGTACCGCTCAGGTGACCTCCTCTGTCTGCACTGAGAAAATTGCTGTCCCACATTCTCTCTCACATCCATCATCAATCTGTCAGCTTCCCTTGAGCATTTCTGCCCATCTCTGGAAAACTCTGCATGAATGGATGTCTCCGCTCTTGGATTCTCTGCATGTGGCTGATCCGCATCAGTCTGAGGTTCCTCCTCTTGAGGAACCAAAAGTTTCTCCTTTGCATGCAACTTGAGCTCCCTCTCAAGGGAAACTCGCATGGCCTTTTGCTCGTCGAACTTCAGATCTTTGCATACCACTATCCTCTCACTGGTAGGCAAGAACACCTGATAGTTTTGGGGTTTATCAGTGTACCCCACAAGTATCTCCAACTTAGTTGTTGGCTCTAGCTTTTTCCAGACATCTTTGGTCACATGGAAAAATAACGATGAGCCAAAAATCCTGAAGTGACTCACATCTGGTCTCTTCCTGGAAAAATCCTCCTCTAGTGTCTTCATTCCCAGTATACAATGCAGGCTTCTATTCTATAAGTATATTGTTGTATTGCATGCCTCAGCCCATAAATGAAGTGGAAGGCCTTGGTCATGTAGCATCACCCAAGCTACTCCCACAATTGTTCTGTTCTTCCTTTCGGCCACCCCATTCTGCTGTGGGTTATTGTTGAAAATTCAACAAGATGATGCATCTTAGTGAAAAGAAGTCGCCTTCACTAAGTGGGCCCGCAGGCTATTTTTGGCGCAAAGTCTATTTTTAGACTATGTCTATTTTTAGACATATGGATCATGGTCTATGAGTTGCAGGATGCTATTTGTGGATGATTGGTCATGTTGGTAAGAATATATGGACCTCTATTTTTAGACATATGGGCGGAGTCTATTTTTAGACTGCCAAGCTAAAAATAGAAAAGTCAAATATTATTATCTCACAATAATATTTGGACTATATACTTAATCTTATTCTCTTGGAGCACTTCAGTTCGAGCTACGGATGTGGCACATGCAATTGCATGAAGGAAATACGTGGTTCTTATGGGTTAGTTGAATATTTGCATGCATGACTTCAGTTAGAACTCAAGTGAGTGGAGTTTAGTGGACTGGAGGTGTAGTTGATGGAGTTGTGTTCAGTTTAGCTTTGTTAAACTGGTTGTATTTAGTCTAACTGGCAAATAGACTAGAGATGAGTTGGGTGAATTAGTTATTAATTAATTCACAAGTTATTAACTCATAATACAACTAATGAATACATCAGTAACTCAGTTGCATGTCAGTGCATGTTCAGTTTTACAGGGACAGGTGGTAGAGAATCAGATTGCTATCAGTTATGACTATAGTTGTGCACCAGATCTTGCACAATCAAGGGATTGAGTATGCCAATGA
>APFE031625786.1:0-81931 GCA_000404065.3 Pinus taeda | reverse complement strand
ATATACAACTGTTTTGCCAACTTTCTTGACAAATAAAGTTGCATCATCAAGATCAAAATGATTGAAATTGAGTTTCAGAAGATGCTTAGTTAGTTTTTCATACCAAGCTCGCGGTGCTTATTTGAGGCCATAAAATGACTTCAGAAGTTTGCATACTTTATGTTCATGTCCTTTCACAACAAATCCTTCAGGATGGGACATAAAAACATTCTCTTTTAGATCTCCATTCAAGAAGGCAGTTTTTACATCCATTTGATGGACTTTCCAACCGTTCTGAGCTGCTAGTGCAAAGAGTGTCCGGATGGTGGCCGATTTTGCTGTGGGGGCAAAAGTTTCCTTCATAATCAACCCCTTCCTTCTGTGCAAAACCTTTTGCCACAAGCCTAGCTTTGTGCTTGTCAAGTGAGCCATCAACTTTGTACGTGTTCTTGTAGACCCACTTTGCAGCCAATTGGTTTGGTTCCAAATGGAGGATCAACCAACTTCCAAGTGTCGTTCTTTATGAGGGCATCATACTCCTTTTGCATCGCTTCTTTCCATTCATCATGAGAAGTAGCTTATTTAAAGGAAGTTGGTTCATAATCTGTAGACAAGTTCAATTCACAATCATAAGAAACATCCATATCAACAAGTGAATTAGAGTCATCTACATCACCTCCATTTTGTCGGTTTGCATTTCTGGTTCCTTTTTTTCCAATTTCATCAGGATGAACACTTTCAAGTGTCTTTGTCAGCCACTTTGGGGGACCTTTCTGAGATGGTCCAGGCTGCTCTGATGATTGAGTTGGAAGTGAATCAAGATTGAGTCTCCCAATTCTATCAATTACATCACTTAAAGCATCATCTGTTGTTGGAGTTTCAGTCGGGGGAGAGTATTCTTCAGAAGAAGATTCCACATTTTGATCTAGTATAGGAATCCCCCCTTCAAGATGTGGAATCTGATTTTCAAATTCTTTAAGTGATTTCATTTTTGCGAATCTATCCAAGCGATCAAGTTGCCGCTCAACAACATTGTCAGATTTGGATGATTCAAGAAAACTTACATCTCTAGATATAACAAACTTTTTATTTTCTTCATCATAGAGGCGGTATGCTTTGGAGGTATTTGAATACCCCAAGAAAATACACTTACGACTTCTAGCACCATGTTTGTTTCTATGTACCTTTGGTATCAAAGCATAACAGGTGGAACCAAAAATCCTGAGATGTTTGACCGAAGGAACATGTCCATACCACAATTCATAAGGAGTCTTGTTCTTATAGCACTAGATGGAAATCTATTCTTTATATATGCAGCACATAGAACAGCATCAGCCCAAAACATTATCTTTACATTTTTGAAAAAAAGCATGGATCATACCATATTCAAAATTGTTCTGTTCATTCTATTCGTACACCATTCTGTTGGGAGTTATAGGCACAGTTGTTTGATTTAATCCCATGTTGGTGAAGATATTTTTCAAATTCATTTGATGTGTATTATTTTCCATTATTAGTGCGAATAGACCCAATATGAGATTGTGCATCATTTTCAATCCATTTATGAAAATTCTTGAATGTTTGAAAAGCATCAGATTCGTTCTTCAATAAATAAACCCAACACATTCTGGTGTAGTCATCAATAAATGTCATGATATACTTATTTCCATTTGCAGAACGAACAGGCATTGGACCACATAAATCTGAATGAATGAGTTCAATTTTCCTATGTGCTCTTGAATGTGAATCATGAAAGGACTGTTTGTTATGCTTTCCTAGAATGCAAGCATCACATTGCTTAAGTTTTCAAGGAATTGTAGGCAAACCAGCAACACCATTTTTCTTCAATAAACGGAGACTGTCATAGTTTAAATGTCCAAATCTAGCATGCCATAATAAACTTGATGGAAGTGTACCTTCTTCATGATGAGAAATATATGAGAAATGTTGTGCATGAGCAGATGTTCCTTGCAGTTTGAGAAGTCTTTCTTCTTCTATTCCCCTCATGACAAGTGCGTGATCAGATGATTTTCTCACCTCAAGCTTGCCATCAAACATATGAATGGAGTGACCTTGCTGGCGGATGTGGACCAAGGACAGCAAGTTTCTCTTGAGTTGTGGGAGATATAAAACATGATCAAGAAGAAAGTCTGAGAGACCAGGCAGTTTAAGCCTGATTGTGCCAAGCCCTGATGGCTTGATTTTTTACTGATCTGCAAAGTATACTACTCCAACAACATTGTCAGTGAAATCTTCAAAAAAATATTTTCTATGAGTCATGTGACAAGTTGCTCCTGAATCAAGCAGCCAATCATTTTTCCAGGAAGCAAGTGAAGTGTTAAACAAATATTCATTTACACCAATGTTACATTGTGCCTCAACATAGTGAGCGGATTCAGGTGCTTTACCTTTGTCTGTATCATCCGTTTTACCTTTCTGTTGGTTTCTTCTCTGCTCAATTTTGTCCCATGGTAGCTTGCATGTGGATGCATCATGTGATCCAATTCTTTTGCAGTGAATATAGTGTAAATCTTCCTTTTCTCCTTGAGAATGTCTGCCCCCCCTGCCTCTGAAATATCTTCCTCTTCCTCTTCGTCCACCTCTTCCTCTTGTAGAGTCTTGAGCAGGATGTTTTTCTGTATAAGAAAGGCACACAGTCTCTTCAGAAGACTCAGGGGTTGTCTTCTTTCCAAAAGCTTTTTATCTTTCAGCAAACGTTTTCACAAGAGAGTCAAAAGTTACATCTTTGATATTTCCATTTGCTTGCAAAGACTCAAGATAATTGGAGTAAGTAGGATAAAGTTCCTTGAGAAAAGCAATAAGAGGGATATCCAGCTCAACCTTAGTGGATTTGATATCATGCATTATAGAATTTACTTCAGATGCAAGAGCAAGAGGATCATTATTTTGCAGTTCAAGAGTGAAGAGTTTAATCATGAGTTGGACGACTTCAAGTGCATAATGTGAGTCATAGAGTTATTTTAGCTTTTGTAAAGCTTCAAAGGAAGTTGAATATGATGAAATATGGCGACTCACATCTTCATTTACAGATTCTGCGATTAATGCATAAGCTTTGCTGTTCTTGTTTTCCCAAATGACGAGCTCTTTGTCTGAGGTAGGCTGTACTAGGTCATTGTCTCCTTCTCCGACACACACTCCTTTCCACAACTCATTGAAAATGAGGGTGTGTTTTATCATCTAGGACCATTCAGGATAGTTCTCCTTGCCAGTGAGAACTATTCCCACCATGGATATGATTGAATGCATTCTATAGCTAAAAAAACTTCTGCTGCAAAACTTGAATTCTCAAGGTAAAAAAAAAATTACTTCTGATGTGACTAGCCAGCAAACTCAAATGTTAATTCATATTCATCTGCACAGCATTAAGTCCAAAAAATATCCCCAATAGCGAAAAGAACAGCATAGAACAGTTATATTTGTACTCTCAATTCCATTGATAATACTGTTTTGTTTCATATAAAAACAATGGTGCCAATTTACAAAATGTCAATTATCAGATATTGTGCCCAACTCAATTATTCAAAATGTATCAGTGCATTCCAACAAAACGAGCTGCAGAAATAAGCAATTGAAAACATTGTTTTCTTGCTTGGATCCCCATGCTTCAGCTGCTTGAAAACAGAGGCTCCCTTTCTAATTGACTCCAGAGAATGCAAACTCCTGCACGTACTTTTCTCAGTTGCTTACAACAACACAATTTACAACACTCTTACAAGACAAAAGCAAACCCATTTCCTAAATTTCAATATGAAACAGTAGCCCACCTACAGCAACAAGATAAGAGAATTGACTTTCATCCTAAATAACAGTGCTTCAACACCAAATCGCTTGCATTCCTTTGACCCCAATGCGGCTGCCCTCTTCCAGAAGATACAAACTGCCTACGACGAGACCGCTCGAAAGGCCTTCGATGTCTCTTCGAAGCGTAGGAAAATGATGGACGAGCTCAATATTATGGTGGAATGGTTAAACCATATTGTGGGGAGAAAAATAAATCAGAGAAGCTGAAATCAAAGGAGTATATAGCAGGGGAGTGACAGGACAGGCGTTTTAAACTTCAGCACAACATTAAAATACTTTAGCACATGTAAAATGTCAGGGTAGATTTTCATGTATAATAATAAAAATCATACCCATCTTGCTCGGTAAAATCACCATATCAACGTAACTTTTCATGCACAATTGATTTTAAAATAAAAATCGTTTCCAGACACCCAGCCTCCTTATAATCAAACGAGCATCCAACACTTGAAATAATGGGCGGAATGGTTCGTTCAACGCAGAGAAATAAAGGGCAGATTGGTTTGTTCAACGCAGAGAAACAATTCAAGCGTTATGTTGTTTCTTCTTCCAACAATGAGTTAGACAGTGGTAGCAATCATGGAGGGGACAGAGAGCAGCAGATAGTGGACAGAAAGCAGTAGGCAGTGGACAGAGAGTAGTAGGCAGAAGGGAGTTACAACTATTTTGGGAGTTGACTCTGATACCATGTCAGGCCACGAAGTAACTCCATTAGGCAGAAAAACTGATTCGTATTATTCCATCAGGTATGTTATTGTTATATACAAAAGGGTGTGACTGTTCAGTTCATCTCCTCATGAATGTTCACATTCCTAATTTAATTATTTACATGAATTCACCCAATCGTGAGGATTAGGTGTCAACAAACTCTCACCCAATATCTTGTTTGAGGAAGTATGCCGCCCTCCTTAGCTAGGTATTTCTATAATATAACATAGAGTATCTACAATTTATTTTAGCTAACATTCATGCATGCGTGTAGACACTTGTTTGCTTATTTATGCAATAGTAAAATTAGATATATATATATATATAATATATATATATATTATATATAATATATATATATATATATATATATATATATATATATATATTATCAACAATCTTGATTCATGCACTTTATTTATTATCTATGGTTTGATTTGATTAAATTTACAATTTCATTTGCACAATTGTGTTATTTTCTAAATTTATAGTAGCTTATATTTGATTAATGTCAACTATATGCAAAGTTGAAATTTATTCACAGGGTTGAAGTTTGGAAGGAACTTGTAAACATAATCTCTAGTCCAATTTTACATTCATGCAATTTCCATTTCTAAAAATAGTGAGTGTGTTATTTCTTTGTTGCAATTTAGTTAGTCTTTAGTTAGGGTTTAGAATAGAGAGGCTTCTTGTGCTAGCTAGGTTAGATTATATTTCTTTCATTTTTAATCTAGTTGGGGGTTATAGGAGAGAGAATTCCTCTTACAATTAGATTAAATTAGTTTCCTTTCTTGCATTTCTTGTTTTGTCCAGTTGGGGGTTGCAACAGAGAGGCTTCCTCTGTTAGCTAGACTAGAATAATTTTCTCTCTTATCATTTTTGTTTCATCCAAATAGGGATCGAAATACAAAGGATTATTATGTTTGTTGGAAAAGTTAGTTTATTATAGTTAGAATAATTTAGTGTAGTGTCACTTCAGAAGTTCCCTAAAACCCTATCCTATAGTCAATATTTCTTGTTACAACTTCATAACTGGAAAAATAGCTGAATATATTTACCTCACATAAACAATGCATGGTAATTCACAAGTTCCATATGAGCCTAGAGTTGCACTAGTTTATAGTGCACTAAAATCTAACAACCTTTCATCAGTTATTAAACAGACTTGTGTTGCCACTCCAACAAACCTTGTTTTCCAAGCTTGTTTATGAAGCTCAGTTGAAAATTATGACGTGAAAAGTAGCTATCAGCGATCCGACATAGGTCCTTATTGGATAAATGATGGAAAATGGAAAAATCTCTTGTTGGATATCTAACAGCTTCATCATCAGATAAATGATAGACAAGAGACAAAAAATCCATGGGATATCTGATGCCATATCATTGGTATGCAACGAATTTGACATCGGATATCAAACGAACTATACAATGCAATGTGACAATACGTGTCAGATAACCGATGTTTAGCCCAATTATATGGTGTCAAACTTTCGTCGAATATTATATGAAATTTTCTGACAACATCTCGTTAAAGAGCACAAAAAATTGATGAGACCTGTCTGACGATTGGGAATCGTACATTTGATGGATAGGTGCAAGAACTAGCTTAAAAAATCTATCAATGGGGCATCAATGATTTTACAAACCTGTATAATATTCGACTGGAGATATTCAACCATAGGTCGTTGCTAATCTGATAAGGTGAAATTGCGTAGTCTAACGAGGCAGAGGAGTTTCCGAGAAAGTTATGGAAATTCCAGTCATAGTTAGACTATATCTGACAAGGATTTTTGTAAATCGAAGTTATAGTTGTTAAACTTCAAAATTGTAGGTGTATTAGATGTTTTTTATGGTGTTGAGTCCATTTCCACCATCAAAAACATGATTCAAACACTGCTTCTATAAGATTTATTGAAATTTTTTTGCCCGGATTCCGGCCACTTTTCGCTGTCCGAGCAATTCCTCTGCCTTGTTAGACGACTCCAGGTGAAATCACATCCAATAGTGTCATTGTACATCTGATGAGGGGAATATTCCCATTATGCATAGGAAATATGATGGAGGGGCATGCAATGCATCCAACAGAACCGCTCTGCTTTCGACAAATATAACTTTGGATTTTTTACGCCCTTTGGAATATTAAAAAAAACTGATATCTTTTTGGATTTGTTTTTCACTAAAAAACTACATCCAATTAATATGTACACGCTAGATCATTGGTATACTTCATTATGCATGCTTTTTATCATCAAAAACTCATCTTAACATACATCAAGCTACATGGCCCATTTTGTACCAAAATACCATAAGAACCTTTCTTTTACCAAGTAAATACAAAGTAACCATGAAACAATACTAAGACCATAGCAACAACACAATACAACAAATACTCTTTTCCATACTTACCTAATACCGGGTTTGAAAATTTGAGCAAGTTCAAAGGGGAAGGTTTGGAGAAGTTTGGAAATTTTCAAAAATATATTTAGAAGCATAAAAAATATGGAGCATATAAAATTATACTTTCATTTCTCACATTACTCGAAAATTTAAATAATCACAAATAAATACATAAACATACCTAGATAGTAATTGAAGAAAAGAGATATACATAAACCTCAATAATATAATAGCATTATCCATAGGTTAAAGCTTATGCTCAATGTAAAATTGGGAATTTAAACATATGAAAGTAAATGTTCCTGCATTGATGTTCGTGATCATGAGTTGAAGTTTTCAAAGAGAATATTGAGCTTCCATTATCATTAATATATTATTCCATCCTCTAAAGGATTTTTTTCGACTTTCATTAATATATTGTTGTCATTTCCCATGACACTCTAGGTAATCCATTGATACTTGGAATTTCCAACACTAGTGATTGAAAAATAAAATATGGATAAACTGAAGCAGATGAGGCAGAGCTAATTCCCACTTCTTGTAGCTAGCCAATTAGAAAAAACCCACAAAAAGGGGAAAATCATTTGAACACAAACTTGACTCCTAGTGCCCTCCAAAAAACAAAATATATGTAGCAAAAGAAAGAGAGTATTTTTCTTAAAGGTTTCTCATCAAAATAAACTTGAGATTCAAAGTATAAATACCAACTAGGGCACAAAAATAACCAAAATAACCATTAGAGAAATACAACTAAATGAACAATGTGAATACCTTGGAATCTCAGATCCAAAGAAGGCCATACCTTGTATTCAGTAAGAAACCAACTGATGCATGGCATGTGCTGATAGGGTGATCATTCGAAGAGACATACTCCAACAATTTCATGTTGAAAAGGGTTTAACAACCAGGGCTTATGCGGGATCATCAAAGAATGAATTTGAGTTTATGTTAAAATGTATAATGTAAAATGTCACTTTCATGTAACAATGACCTAGGTAATTAAAAAGGGTTCATCTTGAAAAGAACTGCAAATCAAAATTCAATTTATGGAGGGCAACCTGCAAAGCATTTGCAAAATATTGCATGGAAAAACATATGATATACATGAATTTGAAAACAACAAAGACTACAAATTTAAACAACGTAAAAAGGAAATTTAATGCCATTTATCCCATCAAAAGAAATAACAAATTTAAAAAAATAAAAGGAAAGCTAATATCGTTTAATCAATGAAAAGAAATCACAATTTAAAAATTCTAATCACCACCCCCCCTTACTCACTTTGTTGATTTTATAGCGTTGTCAAGAATAGAGTCACGTCTTTCACAATTGATAACTACTTCTAATGATATAATTAGTCATTTTTTTATACTTCAATAATCAAGTATCTATACATGAAAAAATTCAACCATTCATTTCATTAATATATCAATATAGAGATCACAATAAATAGTAAACAATAGACAAGATACACCAAGAACTAGGATCACAACTACGGGAAAACCCACAAGGGGAAAACCCAAGAAATCTTTCCTTATGAGAGAGAAATTATATTCATTGATAATATATTAAATAATATTCCAAAAAGATTCAAATATGACCTCAACAATGTCCAAGTCAAACCTAGTTAACAAGGAGAGAAAAAAGTCATCATTGGTCACAATTGCATTCTTCATGAAGAGGCCGAATTTTGGCCTGAGGACCCTAAACATAGGGCCAAAATTTGGTCCAGAAGTAGCCTAAAAAAAAATCAATGAAATATTCAAAGTATTTGCTCAAACCTCTAGTCAATGTATGCAGTCAATGCTAGTCAACAAGCCAAAACAAGGACGAAATCTCAGTCAAAAGAATTCAAGTATCTCTACAGTATTCAACACCCCAAGATAGTAAAAACATTAGTCAAATAGATGCCAAATTTCCCAAGTCAAAGAAAGTCAAAGAAAATCTAAAGAAGATAGTCAATGCAGGTCAGAAAAGCTTCCTATCTTCTTTGCACATGTGATGTCTCCCTGAAATTGCATATTTATTTGTGTTGTGTGTTGATGCTCCAAACGAATCACAATAGTGCCATATTTATATGTGTGTGAGGGGGGATGATTAAAAAAAGTGGGGGTGAATTTCAAAGAATATGTGTATGACTTGTTCAAACTTCAAATGTTCAATTTTCTCCATTACTTCCCAATGAAAAATATTAACTACAACTATCCAAATTTTCAACACTCCCTCTTAGCTAGGGAGGTAGTTTTCCATTCTCTCTCAATATCAATCTACCCATCCAATTCATAGGTCTCACATCACATAGCCTACGTAAGAGATCATAATCCAAGTCTCTCACTCTATATTCAGATTAATATCCCCAACCAATCCATAGGTCTCACAACACACAACCCAAGGGAGACATCATAAGTCTTATCACAAGGAAATATGCATTGCATCCAACTCATCTTAATACATCTCCTCGACCACAAGCTCACACAACCTCAGCCAAATAAATTTGTCCATAATATGATTCTATGTAATCATTGCTCTCTCTCTCTTAGAGAGGGGTTCTCAAAAAATCCAGTTTTTTCTCTGAAATACCTAAACTTCACTTGGGATAATGGCTTTGCCAACACATCAAAAACTTTCTCATCAGTAAGGACATACTCAAGTCTCAAAGCTCCTCGCTAGGCAATATTCTAGATATAGTGACACTTGATCTCAATGTGCTTTGACCTCTCATGGAACACTGATTTTATACAGACACAAGGGATGTTGTGGAACGATCGCCATTAGAAGTGGTCTACATATCTGCAACAATTCCACTTGAGCATTAAATACAAAAAGGGCAACACCAATCATGTGTTAGACTGCCTCAGTTGGGCCCCAGTTGTAGCACTGACTACTCTTCTCAACTCTTGTGGCCACGAGACCTCTGAATGGCTGAAACTATAGAAAAATGAAAGAGAGTCCACCTCCACATACCATGTGCTAGTAAATTGAAAGCAAGTCCCTGATTTACACCTCTAGGATGCATTATTATGCTACCTGGGCCACCTTTGTGTTCCTTCAAGCGAGCTGATGAGCCTCATCATTGGGTAACTATATGGACCCTCATTCACCTCCTAGATAAGTCAGATCAACTCTTCTCACAACTTATTACATGTTTTGATTATATTTTGTTTAATGAAATGAGTCAAAGTGAGATATTATGCCTAGTGGACTAATGTGCATAAAATGTAGGTTTGTGAGAGAAAATTAGGGAATTTTGGAAAGATTAAAGGCTAAAACTCGAATGGGACAAGGGAGAGAGATTTTAGGAGGTAAATCCTCCTCATTTACTCCTCCCTCATTCGAATATTCCTCCATCAATCATACTAGCTCGTAGTACAAGCAGCCAAGTCATGGAAATCAAAAGGTAGTCAAAATAAATACATAAATAAATTATAAAATATAAAATAATAATAATAATATTAAAATATATATATAATGAATTATTAATAAATTTAAACTACCATGAATTTATTTTAGTTTTTCCTAATTTAAATTATTTCCATAAAGAATTATAATTATTAATTAATATATATATTAACAAAATTAAATTAATTTGACTGGTCCTTTAGTGAAAATGATGCGGAGCATCGAACATTTTTACCATTTGTAAAATGGGGTGTGATAATATTAATTGTAAATATGGGGGGTTGTGGATATTTTTAATAATTTATTAATTAATTTGAATTAAATAGGAAAGGTGAGGATTTATGTTAATATCTTTTTATTAATAAAAGGATATGAGGAAATTTAATTAGTTGAAGGATTTTAGGGATAAAGATCTATACTTTAGGGATGTTGAGTGATTTAGGGGTTTGTTGAGGAATTGAAGGGATTGAGCATTTAATTAAATGATTTTTTTTTAAATTGTATAAATAGGAGGGTTTTTTGAGAGAAAAAAAAAAGAGAGAAAAGTGAGAGGAGTAGAGAGCTGGTTGGGAACAACCAAGGCTGTGAGCCTTTGGTAAATTGTAAGGGCCATCAATCTGGAATATCAGGCCGAACAAAAGTTGTAAGTTATTGTTTTGATTTCAGGATTGTAAGGTTCGATTTATGGAGTGATATATATTTTTTTTGCATTTGGATTCTAAATGGAGAATGCCCCTTTCTATAATCTGGTAGTGAAATTATTGTGAATGCTATTAAATGAAACAAAATAGGAAATCGATCTGAATAATCGATACTTGAATTTCTGTGTGAAGCACATAAGGGGAAAGGGTCGATTCAGTGAAAATTCGATCTACGTGGGAATGTAATCCCATCTGCATAAGCGTAATTACTTAATTAGAGGTGTGAAGGATTCGTTGTAGATGTGCATGAATTCTAATGATGTTTCTGTGAAGAAATATCGAACCAATAATAAATGGCTGAATTGCGCATGAACAGGCTCTGAATCACTATCATTAATGTGTTGGTCTTCTGTCCAAGAATAAATATTGACATGATATGTGACCACGTCTTGAAATCGTTTTCAGGAGAACTTAAATTTGTATCGGTTCTGCATTAAAATACATAGTTTGACTGCGCTAATGGTATCAGATTTAACAGTCAATGTCAATGAATGCTGCAAATATTTGATCTGTGGTTGACATGATTGGAGATGAATATAGAAATCGATATAATTAAAATGATATCGATTCTATTTGAAATGATAATACACAACATTTGACAGCGCAATGAGTGAGGAGATAAAATCGATGGTTAAGTCGATATTCGATCTGCAATGTAATGCTATATGTTGTTTGACATGAACTCAGTAAAAAAAAAAACGCAGGAGCAACATTATCCAGTTCTAAAATCATACTGTAGAAGTTTTTTATGTTAATGAATTGATGGCGCAGAGAATTTCATTATTAACTTGAGTATGTGGTGAAATTATGGCGCTAAGTTTTAATGCAGAAGAATCAACAAGAAGTCGATATGAAAATGCCACAAGAAGGATCGATCTACAGTGATGATAATTGCAGAGTGAAAACGTGGAAGATGATAGTCTAAACAGAGGTAAGAGAAATTACCAGATTTCAATATTTAAATCTGATTGAATCAACTGTAAATATTGAAAGGAAATACTTGTGTATCACTGGGTACGTTGTAAGAGAAAGGGTGCACATATATTTGGTGCTTTGACTGGTTGAAACAGGTAAATTTGTGCATGCAAATGATATTGGTATTGTTTGTTATGTCCACTTGAGGTCGAAAAGCATAAGTTCATTCTTTTGATTGAACTCAGTTATAAGTCATACTTGAGCATTGATGTTGAATGGAAATGATAGCAGGGCGCATCCTTTGATTTGAGTTTTAATTTAACTCTGGCGTTATAAGAATGAATGTATGTGAGTTGGAATGATAGTTATGAAGAAAATTTGGGATGGTGTGTATTACTAATGGCTTCATAACCATGGTTGTTTGTAACAAAGAAACTTTCATATAGATGATGAAATTGCCGTGTATTGAGAAAACGTTGAGGCACATGCTTGTATATGAATGTATGGAAAAGATCCTGGTTATTTGCAGGCCTAGCTTGCGTCATTTTGGTATCAGAGCTTGGCTCTGTTGAAAGTGAAAGCAAACCAGAGTACAACTGAAGAATTGAGCAGGTATTGTGTGTGGTTAATTTTGATTTGAGTTTTACTGACAAGAAATGAAATTAGAATTGATGATTACAGCAAAGAAGAACCTCAACAAGGAAGGAATTGTTGCTGACAGCTAAAGTTTGCAGATAAAGCTGGAAGATTGGAAGAGAGAATCAGATTTTAAAATCTGATTAACAGTAGTTGATATCGAGAAATTGTGCAGAGGGAGCAATGAAGATTTGCTGAAACAAAAATTGCAGGAGTGTGAGATTCTGAAGGTAGTTGAAGAGTTTGAAGGCACAAGCTGACAGCTAGTGGGAAGAACGGTCCATTTAAAAGTACAGGCAAACGAAAATACAAGATCAGACTGAGATCTTGAAGGTAAGGTGATCTAGGTTTATTTGAATTTGAAGATTTTAGTCTTTGCATTAAATAATAAGTATTTTTGCATCTCCCAAAAGGAAAATCCATAGAAGACATGTTTAAAATTGCTAACAGAAAACTGGTGAAAGCATAGGTGTGGCAGAACAATTGAGTGAATTAGGGGTTTGTTGAGGAATTGAAGGGATTGAGCATTTAATTAAATGATTTTTTTTAAATTGTATAAATAGGAGGGTTTTTTGAGAGAAAAAAAAAATAGAGAAAAGTGAGAGGAGTAGAGAGCTGGTTGGGAAAAACCAAGGCTGTGAGCCTTTGGTAAATTGTAAGGGCCATCAATCTGGAATATCAGGCCAAACAAAAGTTGTAAGTTATTGTTTTGATTTCAGGATTGTAAGGTTCGATTTATGGAGTGATATATATTTTTTCTGCAATTGGATTCTAAATGGAGAATACCCCTTTCTATAATCTGGTAGTGAAATTATTGTGAATGTTATTAAATGAAACAAAATAGGAAATCGATCTGAATAATCGATACTTGAATTTCTGTGTGAAGCACATAAGGGGAAAGGGTCGATTCAGTGAAAATTCGATCTACGTGGGAATGTAATCCCATCTGCATAAGCGTAATTACTTAATTAGAGGTGTGAAGGATTCATTGTAGATGTGCATGAATTCTAATGATGTTTCTGTGAAGAAATATCGAACCAATGATAAATGGCTGAATTGCGCATGAACAGACTCTGAATCACTATCATTAATGTGTTGGTCTTCTGTCCAAGAATAAAGATTGACATGATATGTGACCATGTCTTGAAATCGTTTTCAGGAGAACTTAAATTTGTATCGGTTCTGCATTAAAATACATAGTTTGACTGCGCTAATGGTATCAGATTTAACAGTCAATGTCAATGAATGCTGCAAATATTTGATCTGTGGTCGACATGATTGGAGATGAATATAGAAATCGATATAATTAAAATGATATCGATTCTATTTGAAATGATAATACACAGCATTTGACAGCGCAATGAGTGAGGAGATAAAATCGATGGTTAAGTCGATAATCGTTCTGCAATGTAATGCTATATGTTGTTTGACATGAACTCAGTAAAAAAAAAAAAACGCAGGAGCAACATTATCCAGTTCTGAAATCATACTGTAGAATTTTTTTATGTTAATGAATTGATGGCGCAGAGAATTTCATAATTAACTTGAGTATGTGGTGAAATTATGGCACTAAGTTTTAATGCAGAAGAATCAACAAGAAGTCGATATGAAAATGCCACGAGAAGGATCGATCTACAGTGATGATAATTGCAGAGTGAAAACGCGGAAGATGATAGTCTGAACAAAGGTAAGAGAAATTACCAGATTTCAATATTTAAATCTGATTGAATCAACTCTAAATATTGAAAGGAAATACTTGTGTATCACTGGGTACGCTGTAAGAGAAAGGGCACACATATATTTGGTGCTTTGACTGGTTGAAACAGGTAAATTTGTGCATTCAAATGATATTGGTATTGTTTGTTATGTCCACTTGAGGTCGAAAAGCATAAGTTCATTCTTTTGATTGAACTCAGTTATAAGTCATACTTGAGCATTGATGTTGAATGGAAATGATAGCAGGGCACATCCTTTGATTTGAGTTTTAATTTAACTCTGGCGTTATAAGAATGAATGTATGTGAGTTGGAATGATAGTTATGAAGAAAATTTGGGATGGTGTGTATTACTAATGGCTTCATAACCATGGTTGTTTGTAACAAAGAAACTTTCATATAGATGATGAAATTGCCGTGTATTGAGAAAAAGTTGAGGCACATGCTTGTATATGAATGTATGGAAAAGATCCTGGTTATTTGCAGGCCTAGCCTGCGTCAGAAAATTAGTCGTTAAATTAGTCGTTGGAATCTCTGCTCAGACTATTTAACATGCTAGGCTGGATCTGTTTCTTCAACTTGTCCTGACGATGAACCACATTGGTTGGTTCGAAACGTCTCGACAAATGGTTTTCTATGTGATTTTGCCGAAATGATTCTCTTAACAAGATTATGGATCACAGAAGTCTAAACTCCTTAATGATAGTCAAAGAGTTAGTTCATCTCAAGTTTTGGAGCCGAGCCTCCCAAAATCTAAGGAATTTGTTGGAGACTTCAGTTGTATAAATAAAGAGGCCTTGAGCCTCATTAGGATTAAAATTTTTGTTGTAAAATAACACTAGTTATTTTGGAGCTCTAGACTTGTCGAAGATATTGCTATGTAATTTTCTGTTTTGATAATGAGAATGAGATTTTTCATGATCCAGTATTGAGTTAACCAAAAGGGCTGAAGCTCTTGGGTTAGGTCCCAACCCTAGCAGCAAAGACTCCTCTTCTTGTATCTGTATGCTTAGAATAGTTTCATAGATTCATGGTTAAATTGTCTGTAGAAGTATTTCATTGCAAGTAGTGTAGATTTGATTAGTGTGTTTATTAGTTTACTTCAATTTGTGCTTTACTTCAGCAATAGGTTAGAAGGGATAAAAGGAACACCAAAAATCTATCAATAGGTGTATTGGCCTCACTTCCTCCTTCAGGGGTCATGATTTGAGGAAAGGACCCCTATGCAGCCCCAAAAGGACATATTTCTACTTTCTCATAGAATATAGACTTTACTATACTTGAACCAACATTTGATTAGTTTGCAAATGTAGGATTTAATTACCATTTACTCCATTTTTAGCCTTACAGTAGATCTCATCAATGACTTAATCTTATTCTGCAAATTTTCCTCATGCATGAAGTAGACAACTAGCTCATTAAACTCTGTTTTTCTAGCTCATTGAAATTCTTCTTGTTTACATGATTTTTGGGAAAATATCATTGTTTGATGCAGTGAAAGTGTTTCAAAAGTAGATAAATATTTCATAGCAAGCAACTTCCTTCCAGCTTCATCCATCCATAATCATTCCTTGCTTTCACTAAGACCTTCACCAATTTCATCATTTTACATGGAAACTTCTACAAGCATGTTGAGCAAATCCAACTATCTCTCATCCTTGGTTTTGAGTTTTGAGTGATCCTCGACATTTTCTCACTCCATTCCATCCACTAACCACCTTCCCTAAGCCTTCCATCACCTCCAACACCCATCGTTTTTCTCTCGACTGTATCTTGTAGAAATACAGGGAATCCTGTAGGTTTTTAGGACATCCTATAGTGGCCTAATTTGAGGCCGAATTGAGGGAAAACCTCCAAGAAGCTAGACAATGTCACCTAAGGGTATCCCAAACCTTCCAACCATCCACCAAGATCCCTAATCCACCTACCACATCACCAAAAGATATTATCTTTCACACTTGTTCTTCCATAAAAAGAGTAAAAAGAAAAATGAAATTTATTTCAGTCCTTTACATGCACAATAGTGATGTTTGATGTTTTGAACTTTCATGCTTAGGACGGTAGCATTTCATACATGTTAGCTTGGCATTCTTGTAAAGCATAGTTTCTCAGCAGTTAGTTAGGAAATGTTGTGTTTTTAGCATTGTATTTCAGTCATGTTCCTTATTGCAGTAGACAAGCTTTCTCCTAGAGTAGATTTCTCTTTCTTTCATCAATAATCAAGCTTCTTTTGAATCCATAGAAGCCTTGCTTGAAAACCCTAGTGGTCTCTCGCTAGATGAATAGTGACAAAAGGCAAAACCATCACTTTTACTTGTGTATACAACACTGTCACCTCCAAGTTTGTCCGAACCCCAGGTTGATAAAGTAAAGCTGGTAGGCCCGGGAGTTGAAGAAATCTTGCTATAATACTGGTGCTCATAACTTTTTGGCATCATTACCAAGGAGGTGTATGAAGAATATGTATTACTACTTTCTTTCTTCCATTTCTTGTTTCTAATATTCTGCTAGTAGTTTCATTTCTACAAAAGTAATTTATTTTTCTTCCTTTTCCATTCTGCATTCTTTGCTTTCCTTTCCATTTTGCAAGTAAGATTTCAATCAAGCAATTAATTTTTCATTCAGTTAGTAGTTTTCATTCAGTCTACAGTTTCAATTCTGTAATTACTTTCAAAGTTTGAAAAAACACAAAACACAACAAAAACAATTTTTTTTATGCTGTGTAGGAATAGGGATAACTTAGGGAAATTTTTGCCAAATACCCCCATTGCTACAAAAAGCCAACCTTCCCTCTTCTTCGGTGGTTGTGAATTGGAGGAACCCTTAGGTGAGCAACCAGACATATTTAATGAACTTACAAGGTAAGAAGAAGAAGAAGGAGAACCCATTCGTACTGAACCAATGGCTGAAAACATAAATGACAAAGGAAATAGGGAAAGAGTTGAGGGTGCCTTCCCTATTAGGGAAACCATTCGGGATACTAAGATGAAAAATATAAGACCCTCTGCCCTTCCTCATTTCCATGGCATGACCTTAGAAGATCCAGACACTCTCTTATTTGAGTTTGTTGTCATAATCCAAACCTATGACTACACCAATGATGAGAAGAAGTTGAAATTATTTCCATTCACTTTCAAGGATGCATCTTTGCGTTGGTTCATGGGTTTACCTGTAGATAGCATCACAACTTGGGCCCAGATGCAGCAAGCCTTCAACAAAAAGTATAGAGACTATTGTAGGTCTAAAGACACTAAATAGGAAATTTTTAGGATGACCTTAGGGCATGATGAATCCCTAGAGGATTATGAAGAAAGATTTCATCTTAGCTACAAAAGGGTCAGGTGCACACTTGACCTTGAGTCACTAAAGATAGTCCTACTTAGAGGAGTAAGGGAAGATCTTTTGGATACCTTAAACTTGTTAGCAGGAGGGGATATCTACCAGTTACCCATGAGGATATCAAGATTGTCTTTAAAAACCATTCTAGGGCAGCTAGGAAAAAGGGTAGGGGTACTCAACCTATGGTTAGTCCATCCCCTTCTAATTCATCCATCAAGGGTGAAATTGGAAACATGCTGGAGGAGTTCAAGAGTGAGATTCTACAAACACTTGCCCTACAACTGGACACTATGTACATTAAGAGAAAATAGGAGGAAGTAGAGAGATCCTTAGCCATGTTTTGTCCTAGATGCACCAGGAGGCACCCTAAGAATGAATGTCCATTGAATTCTATTGAAATATTCTTAGTCTGTGAAGAAAACCACTCCACAGACAAGTTCTCTTCTCTCCCTAGATTAAAAGTTGTATATCAAGGAGCTAAAGGGGTAACTGAAAAAATCTGCTACATAAACCAAAGGAGACCTCATGGGCCTAAGCCATACCAGCAAGGCATGCAAGGGTCATCCCATGCATATTACAACCCAAAACAAACCACATAAATACCTTCTTGGGGGCCCCCTACTCCTCCTTCCTGGTCTACACCTCCTCCTTGATCCTTTGCACCTTAGTATCATTCCCAGCCAGCCAACCAGTCCTTTCAACTATATGCTCCACAACAACCTCAGTGGAGTGCACTGCCATAGGGGTGGAGGCCCCCATACAACAATTCTCCAGCTTTATTGCCTTCACCACTTGCTCAACCACAGCTGTTACACACTGCTCCACCTAAAAAACCCCAGATGTCTACCTAGCCAAAATCCAAACCCAAACAACATATATGCACATCAAATATATAGTGGAGAGACATCCTATCCAGCTAATGATGTGGAAACTCAAGAAATCAACCTGAGATCTGGGAGAGTACTCCCAAAAAACCAACCTCTACCTCCACCCATGAGGGATTCACTAAATGAACCTCTTACATATCACATGCGTTCATGGCATATTAAACAATACCCTTAATTTGACTACATATTGGAAAATCCCTCAAAAAATAATATTATTTAACCCCCTACCAATATGAAACCAATACAGCTTCCCAATTTAAAACCCCCTACTTTCACAAGATATTGTAGGTCTCCATTTTTTCATTAGCATTTTTCATCCCCCTTTATATTCTTTCATTAAATTTAAGCTCCTTTTTTATATTTGCCAATATAAAAACCCTTTACCCCATATATAACCCTCAATATATTATGTCATTTTATCCTTAATATATATCCCCCAATATGAACCCACGTGGTATGATATTTCTCCCCCGGTGAAGCCCCCGTGCCTCCACCTAGGGAGGTTGAGGACGAATGAGAGGAAAGCATTCCTAAAGTAAATCCACCACCCTTTCCTAAGAGATTAACTCAACCACTCTGGCCTACCCTAGAAGAGACTGAACTTCTGGGAGAATTGAAAAACCTATATATCAAAATTCCACTTCTCCAAGTTATTAAATATGTACCTATTTACAAAAAGTTGATTAAGGAGAAGCGCTTCAAGAATATAGGGAGGTGAAGAAGAGATTCCCATAGCATTAATGTCATTGGACAACTGTTCGACTTAATGCTCGGGAAGGTAATCTATCCAAAGTATTTGGACCCTAGAAGCCTTGTAGTAGATGTGAACATCAACAACACCATTGTCCCACACACTTTGATCAATCTTGGGGCTGCCATTAATGTGATGACCAAGGACACCATGCTCAAGCTCAACCTCCAAGGTTCATTGAGAAAAACAACAATAGTTCTGCAACTTACAGACCACTCCACAGTGATACCTGAGGGGATTGTGGAGGATGTGATGGTCTCCATTGATTCTTGGGAGTACCCTATAGATTTCGTAGTTCTCCAGCCTAAGGCTAAGCTTAGTAGTTACCCTCTCATCCTTGGGAGGCCCTGGTTAGCCACTATTGATGCCCACATTAGTTGTAGGCTGGAAATATCACCATAAAAAATGGGCATATGTCCAAGCAGTTAGTCCTATACCCTCTTGCTCAGCCATCTCTAGAACATGACTTACCTTTGTGGTTGGAAGAGGAGGAGGAAGATGAAGTTTATTCCGCCCAACTTTATACCTTAGAAACAACCATGGGAGGGGGATAGCAGGATGAAGATGATTTGATTGAACACATACTCCAAATTTCAACTCCCAGTACATTGTCCTTAGAAGAAGTAGTAAAGGAAACCCAAAACAACCATCAAATTGATCTATGCTTAGCCGATTCCAACCCTACCCATGTCAAAACCATAAAATTCAGCCCCAAGAGAACTTTGAAAATCAACCCATCTCTTTCTATTTAGTAACAAGAAAAGTTGTACAACCTGCTAAAGGAACACCTAGATGCCTTTGCTTGGAGTTATAAAGAAATGAAGGGAGTGCACCCCTCGGTGTGTACTCACCACATTTATATCAAAGAAGGTTGCAATCCAGTCCGACAACCCCAAAGGAGGATGAATCCGGCTCCTAAAGATATAGTCAAAGAAGAACTTCAAAAGCTTCTAGATGCAAGGTTCATTTATCCTATCTCAGATAGTGAGTGGGTCTCTCCTTTGGTGTTGGTTCCAAAGAAAAATGGTAAGTAGAGGATTTGTGTTGATTATAGGGAATTAAACAAAGCCACATAGAAGGACCATTTCACTCCACCTTTCATTGGCCAAGTGCTAGATGGCCTGGCAGGGATTTTTTTTCTCTTTCCTAGATGGATTTAGCGTGTACAATTAAATCCAGATCAACCTGGAAGACCAGGATAAAACTACCTACACTTGTCCTTGGGGTACTTTTGCCTATAGGGTCCTTCCTTTTGGCCTATACAATGCTCCTGCCACTTTCCAGAGAGCAGTCCTAATGGTCCAGGTGGATGTTGGTGGCCACCCATCTATCCCACTTGGACCCCCACAACTGTCTATTTCCATTTTTCAGTTTCCATAATTGTAGCACAATTTACTATTTTTAGCAGTTTTTCGGGTCCTAAACTTTTGGAGACGTTTTGAGGCCCTAAACGACATTTTTTGGGAAAACTGGGAGCAACATGGGTCCATGGATGAATCTTGGTCTTCCCAAAGATGTAATTCTCGGATAGATATTTCTAACGAGATACTGTGTGTGTCAAATGGAGATCGTATGCCAAAGTTACGACCCCAGGTAGTTGATGTACCAATTTACCCAAACGGGGCCCACAGTTTCACATTTCATCTTCTAGGGTTAGGTTTTTGGATGTTTAGGGTTTTCCATTGTTTCACAACAATAAATAGGCCTTCGAGCCTCATTGTAACATAGTTCAGAGGCATGTAGTCACCACATCTCTTCTCAGAGATAATCTACCATCGCCCTAGCTGGTTTATTTCCATTTTTGTTCGTAAGCATATTTCAATATTTTACATTAATGAAATGAAGTATTATTTCCACTACATCTTTGTGTATATGGCTATCTCTGTATTTTTTTGCGTTCCTGTTTAAATCTAGATTAGTGGTATCAGAGCAATCTAATTTTTCTCTATTTTTCTTTGCATGTCCCCAATGAGGTCGGGATATAAGGAGTTAGGGCTTGAACTAGTCAAACCTTTGCAAGACCAGCCTCGGAAATCCTGACAGCCTCCCATGGCGGATGAAAATAAATACGAGTGGGCAGGAGATCCTATCAAAATCTTGCTCGAAGAATCCCTTGAGTGACAAAGGAACTCAATGATGGATAGCTTTGCCCAGATCCTTCAGTGGCTACCCAGAGGCGATGCATCGGCTTCCAACAGCTACTTTGGAAATGCCACAGTATTTAAGGTACAAGTTAATTTTGAAATCCCCATCTTCAAGGGTAAAATAGACGCAAATGTCGTAGATAAATCTGCTAGATGGGTATTTTTATGTTCATGAATTTTCGAGTTGGGAAAAGATTATTTTCGCTCTTCTCACAGAAACCCCCCACATCAAGGGATGGTGGGAAACCTAATCCGAGCAGAAGAATGAAAGTACATGCTCATTATTTTCAGCTACAACCACTTGGGATTCATTCCGGGATGTCGTCAAGGAGCATTACTACCCTGTCAAAAGCTATGAGGACAAATACATCAAATGGACCACACTGTGGCAAGGAAGGGACCAAGATGTGTCGAAGTTCACAAACATTTTTCATACCCTTTGAACACTATTGGGTATCAAGGGCTCTTAGCTGCAATTGGTACTCAAATACCGCGGTTGCACAGATACATCTAGGAAGAGATGGAGTTCTTGAACATCTCCTCGCTCGGCACGGCGTACCGATACGCTGTCAAAATCGAGCAAAAGTTTAAACAGAAGAAGCGATACTTTGGATCTGCAAATACGAAGACCAAAGGACAAAGCCAAGGCAGGGTGATCCAAGACAACCTGTCGAAGCCACAAGTAAAGGACAACACCAAAAAGTTGAATAAGGACACAGGAAAGTGGTGTGAGTTCCACAAGAGTCCCACTCATAACACGAGTGAGTGTCAGACCAAGTAGTCATTGGTGGCCGAGTTGAAGGCTTCCGAATCAGATGCATGTTCTGACCTTGAGTCAAAACCCAACAAAGGGAATAGCAAAGGGAAGTAGATCATTGATGTGGAGCCCAGCATCACTTTTTCCACTGCCAAGATCCAGAAGAACGAGCCCAAAGATCTAGAGGAGGGGAAGCGACTTTTCCACTCACAAAAGTGGGTGAAGGGTTCATAGTTGCAATTCATTATTGACAATGGGAGCCAAAAGAACCTCATTTCAGCAGAGGTTGGGAAGCAATTTGGCCTACTGAATATACCACACCTACAGTCATACAGTATTGGGTGTCTTCACAAAGGACGAGATCTTTGAGTTCGCCAACAGTGTCACCTTCCTTACAGCATCAAACCCTTCACAGATGAGATATTGTGTGATGTTACACCTCTGGATGTTTGTGATGTACTATTAGGCCAACTATGCTTGTGGAGGCGACATGCTGTGTATGATTCAAGGCATCGTGTTGTCATTATTTCTTTTAGTAATTCATTATACAGGATACCGAAGGTATCCCCATCTACCGCCACCTCTTTGATTACTGCCAAGAAAAGTAGCAAGCTCATCTCCCAAACTAGGAAATTCATTTTCTATCTAGTTCGCTCCCAAAGTAAGGGGAAGATTTTCACCACATCCATGACCCTGTGAAGGGTTCCTCCATGCAGCAGCAAAAACAAAGGGAGACGGCCATGACAGAACACAGGAACAACTTCTCCTCACCCACAGGGGTACCACACAAGCTTCAGGTGGGCAACAAAGTCTGGTTGCATCTGCAGAAACAACACCTTACAAGAGCCCATCAGAAGTTCAAACCACTCCGACATGGTCCTTACACTAGTACCAGGGCTACAGGAAATAATGCTTTAGAGCATAGCATTCCCCCATTCCTTCGATTGCACCGAGTGTTCAATGTGTACCACCCTCAACCATGCTTCCCACCATTACTGAACACATCTGAGATTACAGAACATCTCACCAGGGACCAAGTTCAGCAGATGGAGGAACTCAAAGCAATGGGGACCATTGCTTCTTAAGCGGGGAGGAATGATCCAAGTGGATGTTGGTGGCCACCCACATATCCAACTTGGACCCCCACGGTTGTCTCTTTTCGTTTTTCAGTTTTCGTAATTGTAGCACAATTTACTATTTTTAGCAGTTTTTTGGGTCCTAAACTTCCAGAGATATTTTGAGGCCCTAAACGAAATTTTTGGGGAAACCTGGGAGCAACATGGGTCCATGGACCAATTTTTCTCTTCCCAAAGTTGTAGTTCTCGGATAGATCTTTCTAACAAGATATGGTACGTGTCAAACGGAGATCGTATGCCAAAGTTACGACCCCGGGAAGTTGATGTACCAATTTACCCAAACAAGGCCCACAATTTGGCATTTCATCTTCTAGGGTTAGGTTTTTGGATGTTTAGGGTTTTCCATTGTTCCTCAACAATAAATAGGCCTTCGAGCCTCATTGTAACATAGTTTAGAGGCACGTAGTCACCACATCTCTTCTCAGAGATAACCTACCATCGCCCTAGCTGGTTTATTTCCATTTCTGTTTGTAAGCATATTTCAGTATTTTACATTAATGAAATGAAGTATTTTTTCCGTTGCATCTTTTTGTATATAGCTATCTCTGTATTTTTTTGTGTTCCTATTTAAATCCGGATCACCTAAGTATCTTTGTCGAATTAGTCCATGTTGCGGTAGAGATTTATAAGGATGATTTTACACCTTATGGATGTGATTTCTAGGAGGCTCTGTCCAACTTAGGTAAGGTGGTGCACAAATGCATTGAAATGAACCTGTCTCTTAGTCCTGAAAAATGTGAATTCTTGATGATTACAGGGACTATGCTAGGTCATTCAATATCTCAGCAAGTACTGCAAGTGGACCCAAACAAAATAACTATCATCCAAAGGGTCCCACCTCCTCGAAAGTAAAGAGATGTCAGAAGTTTCATAGGGTTAGTTGGATACTACCAAAGGTTTATAAAACACTTCAACAATTTGGCTTCTCCTTTATTTTGATTGTTAGCCAGAGACTATGAGTTTTTCTGGTCAAAAAGTTTTCAATAGGCCTTGGACACCTTGAAGGACAAGTTAACCACTGCACTGATTCTTAGAGGCCCAAATTGGGCCCTTCTTTTTCATATACATGATGATGCCTCCAACAAAGCCATAGGAACATCCCTAGGCCAGATAAATGAAAAAAATCCTTATGCCATTTACTTTATCAGTAATAATCTGTCAAAGTCTGAAATGAACTACACAATGACCGAAAAGGAGCTCCAGGATGTTGTGCACTCATTGAATAAATTTAGGAATTATATTATAGGCTATCAGACATTTCTACATACTAACCATGTTGCAATTAAGTATTTAATGAATAAACCTGATGTGATTGCCCAGATTATTAGATGGTTACTTTTATTACAACAGTTTGATCTAACTATTGTTGATAAGCCTGGCAAGGAAAATGTTGTTGCAGATTTTTTGTCCAGATTAAATTTGCTTGCAGCTGAGGAGGGAATGGTTGACGATTACGGATGAGCACTTATTCTCCATTTCATTTCTCTCTCCATGGTTTTCTAACATAGAAAACTATGTGGTATCTTGACAATTCCCACCGAATTTGTCCTCCAAAGAGAAAAGAAAGATGTGAGGAAGAGTGCCCCCTGCACTTGCATTGGGGGAAACCTATTCATACTAGGCTCGAATCAAATTCTGAGGTGTGTCAGGGAGGACGAATTTTTTGACATCCTTCTGATTTGACATGATGGTCCTTGTTGAGGTCACTTTGTAGAAAATATGACATCATTTAAAGTGTTACAAGATGGTTATTATTGGCCCACTCTTCATCAGGATGTGAAAAGATATACTAGTCAGTGTGATCGGTGCCAAAGGATGGGTAAGCCTACTCCAAGAGATGAAATACCTTTGCAACCTCAAGTGGCTTTCAAGCCATTTTACAAGTGGGGAATGGACTTCATTGGACCTATTGACCCTCCTTCCAAGCAAAAGCAGTATATCATTGTATGCACTGGCTATCTGACTAAGTGGGCTGAAGCCAAGGAAATCAACGTAGCAATAGAGGAGAAGGTGGTTGAGTTCTTAAGGGAGAATGTATTTTACAAGTCTGGGTACCCTAGAGAACTGGTCACTAATCAAGGCAGTCGATTTACCTCCAACATCATTGAAGACTTGCTAAGCCAGGACAAGATCAAGCACAGAACCTCCAATCCCTCTCACCCACAAGCTAATGGGCAAGTAGAGGTGACCAATAGAGCACTGGAAGTCATCCTAACCAAAGTGGTTAGAAACAGCAGGAAACATTGGGCAGATAGACTAGTTGAGGCCACCTAGGACTATAATACCACCTGGAAGACCATCACTAGATTCACACCCTATGAGTTGGTCTATGGGAAAAAGGCCCTGCTGTCCATTGAGTTTGAGTATAATACATTGAGAATGGTAGCCCAACTAGATCTAGATCTCAGCAGTGCATAAAAAGAGAGATTACTATATTTGAATGGTTTAGATGAGTTTAGAATGTAGGCCCTCCTACACACAGAGGTAACTCAAATTCAGAGGAGATCTGGCATGATAAGAACATCAAGGATAAGCAATTTCAAGAAGGTGATTGGGGTTTGTTATATGATTCCAGGTATGAAGACTTTAAGGCCAAGTTAAGGACAATATGGTTATGGCCTTATGTTATAGAGAGATGTCATGATAATGGTTCAGTGCAAATCATAACTATAGATGCAGATGCCATTACTTTACTTGTTAATGGGCACAGATTGAAAGTTTACAAAAGACCATTGTCAAAGCAAGATTTCATTGATGGTATCAATAAAATAGTGATGATGTTGGAGCAAGCCTCAACTCTTGCCTCATCAAGTCACTGAGAAAAAAGAAAAAAGAAAAAAATAAGGAGACTCAGGTAAAAACCTCCATGAGGTGCCTAAGTCCCATTATTGGGTTGAAAACCTCTTGGGGCGGCCCAATGGTGTCAAAACAAAAACAAAAAAGAGAAATAAAAAATATCTGGGTGAAAATCTCTCTTGAGGCACCCAGGGCAAGCAGCTGGGATGAAAACCTCTTGGAGACAGACTAGTTGTTTTCAAAAGAAAAAGAGAAAAAAGAAGAGAAAAGAAAAAATCATGAAAAATTGTTTGCAAGTCAGCAAGAGGATGATTATAGAGCAAAGGAGAATCAAAAGTGACCTATTCCACTCATATTTTTATTTTTCCATTCATTATCCTTCATCATTGCACCATTCCTTTCAATTTTTTCACTCATTTGCCTCAGTTTGCAAGGGTACTGTGTTTTCTATAGGATTCCCTGTAAACCTACAGGATCCCTTGAAACCTACAAGATGATCTTGTAGGAATTACGGTGGCTTGGGAATCCTAAAAGAAGTAACCCTAGGGAAAGGAAACGACCTACACATGTCAAAAAATAAAATTCCTACATCACCACTTCATTACCATACCTCTCTCCACCTTGATCACCCTTGCATTCATCATTAAAAAAAAATCATTTTTCAAAAAAAACAAAAAATTACAATCTTCAAGAAAAAACACAGAGAAAAAAATGAGACAGAGAGAAAAGGGGAACAACACCTAAAGGATTATTTCTCATTATTCACACACCCCTAGACCTCCTCTTTGTCCATATTCATCATCCTCAAGTCCCGGCAGTAGAAATGATTAAAATTTTTGAGGGAGAAGCAACTACAGGACATCTTGTAGGAAATCTTGTAGCAGCCTATCCCACAGAATAAAAATCATAAGTTTCAGCAAGTTTCCACCAAGGAGATCCAAGGGTAGAAGAAGATTGAGAGCAGTAGAAACACCATCATCTTCAACACCAGGTACCTGCACAACAAGGAAATTATCAAAGGACAATAAAATAAAAAAGAAGGAGAGATCACATGTAGCCAACATACAACAAAAACCTTGTTTCTTTAACAAACTGTAGCTAGGTATTGTTACCACAGGTAAGTATCTTGCTTCACTCTCTCATTTTCATAATGTAATAAAAATATGTAAAGGTTGTGAACGAGTTGGTTTATAAGCGAAAGGTGGCCAGTTAACTTGGCCACCTTCATTCAGTGAGCGAGGACAAAATAGTCTTTCCTCACACACGTGGTAGCAGTCAAGTCAAAGAAAAGGAGGATGAGTTCGAAAGCAGTTAAGACTACGGATGCTTGAAGTGGGAGTTGATTATGAGATGAAAGGAATGATGATGTGGTACTGGGAACCAACGGTCCAAAAATAGAAATTTGTACCTCGGATGGCATCACACCACCTCACTCAACTCGACCATAAGAGGAAATAAATGTTGATCCCCATGCACTCATGCATTCATCTTCTCAAGGCTCACTCTAGTAAAGTCACTATTGTCCCCAAGCAACCTACATGAGAGGAAAAATTCAGTTTTTCCCGCATAGGACTTCCTACAGGAAATCCTACAGGATCACATAGGAATCCTACAGGATACAGTCAGGCAGTCTACAAGATTGGCAGAGAGCATTTTCAGAAGGGGAAACACAGGGCTTGGCCATAACAAGCACTATGAGGAGGTAGGCTCTACATTTTCTTCCATTTTTCCAAGTAAAAAGAATAGTAAAATCTCCTAGTTTGATGAAATTGATAGTTGTATAAGGGAATTGTATCCACAGAAATTTCAGTCCCATTTCCACCATTAAAATTTTGTATCTCTACTCCTAAAATTCACAAGACAAAATGATAGGGGGGTTTAATAGAAGGGGGGCCATTAACACTGTAAGGATTCACCAACACCCTCCTGTGCTAGAAATATTCACAAGGCATAATTAGATGGGGCATTTTCATAAATTGAGGCGGTATGATGATGAAGTAGCCAGAGATTTTGCTCTCTCCCTCATTCCACTCACTAGGACCCATGCCATTGTTGTGGTGAGAGGCCTCTCCATAGAGATAACCCCTGAACTCATAATAAGAGTGCCTTGGAGAAAGGAAGACAAGGGAGATATCCAAATTGCAAAAAAAAAAAAAAAAAAAACTTTTTAGAGGGAGAGGAGCCCATTGAAGACAAAAATGGAGTGAGGAGAGCAAGCCTACCATACCCTTGGAATGAGATAAGATACCATCTTATAAAATAAATATCATGTGAAGGTAGGTATAATATGGTACATGGATATCACTTTTGGCTTCTTGAAGAATTTAGGTTTGGAGCAGAAACACCTCCTCACCACAGGCTCAACATACCATACTTCCTTCTGCAATCATTGATAGATACAAGCATGAATGTGCAGGTGGGAAACTACCAATAGCTAGCCCACCATGGGTTAATTAGAATCACCATAGAATATGTCCTCCAAAACCTTAGAATTTCTATCACTTGGGAAATTTTCAGAGACATGCCGATAGAGGTGGATATCAAGGCCCTCACATATGATAGAAGCCATACTGTTAGTGAAAGGATGAAGAAGAGACTGAAACATATGAAGAAGATGCAAAGAGGATGAAGACGAAATAGATGAGGAGGAAAAGAAAGAGAAGGAAGGTAATGAAGAAATAGAGGAAGATGTCAAGGAGGAAACTGATAAACAACTACACCTTTACTCCTAATACAGATTTATTGAAGGGGGCAAGGTCATTCCACAAAAATTTGCCATCCCATTATTCTTTGAGCTTGAGAATGAAAGAGCCAGAACACATAGATGGATGCAGATTTCCAATTCCAAGGGGTGGAGGACATTGGTCACATGGAGAAGAAGCTCAAATAGATGGGTAGAGAACTAAGTAGCTTGAGGGAGAGAGAGAGACCATAATAAAAACTCAATTGGAGGCAAAAAATGCATGGTTAAAAGGAGAGCTGCAAGAAAGAGAGAATCAATGGGCATCCATGGCCAGTATATTTTTGGAAGCAATCTAATGCAGGATGACAACTAAGTCTTATGCATTATACCTTAAGGAATAGTGGTTACAATTCCAAATCAAGACCCTAGCATAGAGAGACACTATGCCATTCTAGGATTATAGAAAGTTCATTGATCTTTGTGATCAAAGCACATTGGAAGATAGGGCTAAGATATATGAGTTCTACTTGCATAACATGGCCTTGACATATATGAGTGTATGGGACCCTAATGGAAAGCTATGGGATTTACAGTTGATGGCTTTGGCATCATGGATGAACCATGAGGAAGCAAGGGTTGTAGAAATAAAGATGATATTAGCAAGGGAACAAACAGAGCCTCTCATGATAAGAGTTGAGTAGTCAAATCCAGTGGTTGTCATCAGCGCACATAATTTAATTGCAAATGATCCTCAACTTGCACCCAGGTATCTTGCTGCCCAAGAGCAAGCAATTACACATTTTGACGATATGTTCAGACTGTTAGGGGATGAGAGCATACAAGCTTGCCAAAGGATATGGAATACTTTGCCTTACAGTTTTAAAATCAGAGAGTACCATTCTCCTGAAAGGATGAGAGAAGCACTTAATAGGACACCCATGTACAAACAAACCATCCAAAGGCTCAAAGTCAATTGGATTGGCTTGAGACTCAGTCCACCATTGCTCTTGGGGATGTTAGAAGGAAGGAAAGAAGAGGAAGAAAGAAAGTAGTGGGAGGATATAGAAAGGAAGGAAGGATTCTATGCATAAGAATAAGAACCCACAACAGAAGCATGGGATGTTAGGGAAGCCACTAGAGCAATGAAAGACATGGATATTGATTGAGTTGCTCAGAGGATGAGAAACACTTTCATTAGGGGGGTGATGATGAGCCTCATCATTGGGTAACTATATGGACCTTCATTCACCTCATAGATTAGTCAAATCAACTCTTCTCACAACTTATTACATGTTTTGATTATATTTTGTTTAATGAGATGAGTCAAAGTGAGATATTATGCCTAGTGGACTAATGTGCATTAAATGCAGGTTTATGAGAGAAAATCAGGGAATTTTGGCAAGACTAAAGGATGAAACTTGAATGGGACAAGGAAGAGAGATTGTATGAGGTAAATCCTCCTCATTTACTGCTCCCTAATTCAAATATTCTTCCATCAATCGCACCAGCTTGGAGTATAAGCAACCAAGTCATGGAGATCAAAGGGCAGCCGAGCAAGTGATAGTCAAAGAGTTATTTCATCTCAAGTTTGGGATCCGAGCCTCCCAAGATTTAAGGAAGTCGTTGTAGACTTCAGTTGTATAAATAAAGATGCCTAGAGCCTCATTAGGATTCGATTTTTTGTTGTAAAAAGCACTAGTTATTTTGGAGCTCTAGACTTGTGGAAGACATTGCTATGTAATTTTCTGTTTTGATAATGAGAATGAGATTTTTCATGATCCAGTACTGAGTTAAATCAGAGGGCTAAAACTCTTGGGTTAGGGCCAAACCCTAGAAGAAAATTCTCCTATTCTTATCTATGTATGCTTATATTAGTTTCATAGATTCATGGTTAAATTGTCCTTAGAAGTATTTCATTGCAAGTAGTGTAGATTTTGATTAGTTTGTTTATTAGTTTGATTCCTTTAGTGCTTTACTTCAGCAATAGGTTGGAAGGGATAAAAGGAACACAAAAAATATATCAATAGGTGTCTTGGCCTCACTTCCTCCTTCAGGGATTATGATTTGAGGAAAGGACCCCTATGCAGCCCCAAAAAGATGGATTTCTACTTTCTCATAGAATTTAGAGTTTACTGTACTTGAACCAACATTTGATCAGTTTGCAAGTGTAGGATTTAATTACCATTTCTTCTATTTTTAGTGTTACAGTATATCTCATCAATGACTTCATCTTATTCTGCAAATTTTCCTCATGCATGAAGTAGACAACTAGCTCATTAAACTTTGCTTTTCTAGCTCATTGAAATTCTTCTTGTTCACATGATTTTTGGGCAAATATCATTGTTTGATGCAATGTAGGAGTTTCAGAAATAGAGAAATATTTCATAGCAAGCAACCTCCTTCCAACTTCATCCATCCATAATCATTCCTTTCTTTCTTTAAGACCTTCACCAATTTCATCATTTTACATGGAAACTTCTACAAACATGTTGAGAAAGTCCAACCATCTCCCAACCATGGTTTTGAGTTTTGAGTGATCCTAGGAATTTTCTCACTCCATTCCATCCACCAACCAGCTTCCCTAAGCCTTCCATCACCTATCATTTTTCTCTCGGCTGTATCCTGTAGAAATATAAGGAATCCTGTAGGTTTTTAGGACATCTTGTAGGTTTTCCTGTAGTGGCTTGTTTTGAGGTTGAATTAAGGGAAAACCTCCAGGAAGCGACACAAGGTCACCTAAGGGTCTCCAAAAATTTCCAACCATCCACTAGCATCCCTAAGCTACCTACCACATCAGCAAAAGTGATTAGCTTTCATACTTGTTTTTCCATAAAAAGAATAAAAAGAAAAAACAAATGTATTTTAGTCCTTTACATGCATAGTAGTGATGTTTGATGTTTTGAAATTTCATGCTTAGGATAGTATCATTTCATACATGTTAGCTTGGCATTCTCGTAAAGCATAGATTCTTAGAAGTTAGTTAGGAAATGGTGTGCTTTTAGCATTGAAGTTCAATCCTTTTCCTTATTGCACTATACAAGCTTTCTCCTAGAGTAGATTTCTCTTTCTTTCATCAAGAATCAAGCTTCTTTTAAATCCATAGAAGACTGGATTGAAAACCCTAGTGGTCTCTCACCAGTTGAAGAATGACAAAATGCAGAACCATCACTTTTACTTGTGTATACAGCACTGTCACCTCCAAGTTTGTACGAACCTCGGGTTGATAAAGTAAGGTTGGTAGCCCTAGGAGTTGCAACATTCTTGCAGCAATGTTAGTGCTCATCACGAGTGTTCCAAGATGATTTGGGAGGCACACTACAATCGGGTGGTGGGACACTTTGGTGTGGAGAAAATTGTGGTTATACTACAAAAGTACTTTTATTAGCCAAAACTCTGACAGGATGTTGGGAAATATTTCATATCCTGCATTGCGTGAGCCATCACCAAGCCAATCATTAAGAAGAAATGCCTATACACTCCTCTGCCTAGTCCCATCAAGCCTTAGGAATCCATCTCCATGGACTATATGTCTGGTCTCCCCTTCTACCAAGCATGGTAATGACTATGTATTTGTGGTTGTGGACATATTTTCTAAGATAAATATATTGGCAGACTGCAAGAAGAGTATCACAGCAGAGGACACTGCCAAAATATTCTTTGAACAAGTGTGTGTACATATTGGGATCCTGCACACCATTATATTATATCGAGATAACAAGTTCCTGAGCAAATTCTGGTCAAGCCTCTGGACACTATTAGACACCAAGCTCGCCAATTTGACTACATTCCATCCCCAAACTGATGGCTAGACAAAGGTTGTCAAGAGGATGATAGTGCGCATACTTTGTATGTAGAGCTCCAAGCATCCACAAAACTAGCATGAGATTCTTCCCTATGTGCAACATAGTTATAACAAATCTCTCCATAATGTGACTGGTTGCAATCCATTTCAAGTGGGTCTAGTATTTCAACCATTGTGTTCAATTGATGTTGCCATGCCTCATGTGACTATAGAGACAAAATCCACACATGTATTATCTGCGGCTGATAAAGAAACCAGATTTAATAAATGCATCCAACACATCCCCATCAGGTTCACAACATATTGGATAAGTCCAATGCCAAGTAAAAGCAACACCAGGATCAACATCGAGTGCCACACAAGTTTCAAGTGGGTGACAAAGTTTGGTTGCATTTGCAGAAATAATGCCTTATCGGAGCCCATCAGAATATCATACCACTCTGATATGGATCATACACCATTACCAAGTCTATGGGAGATAATATTTTGAGGTCAAAATTCCCCCATTCCTTGGCCTGCACCTAATGTTTAATGTGGACCATCTTTGACCATACTTTCTGCCATTACTGGACACATCAGACATTGCAAAACAACTTGCACCAACAGAGTTAAACCCAAAATGTATGGAACAAGCCATAAATGATTAGATCATGGACACACAGATCAAGAAAAATCTCCAACATAAGATCCAACTGTATTGGGTTGTCAAATCTGGACAACTCCCGCGCCAAGGCAAGTAGCTAACTAGGGACCAATTTCAGCAGATAAAGAAACCATATTTATTGAATGCATCCAACACATCCCCCATCAAGTTCACGACATATTGGAGAAGTCCAATTCCAAGTAAAAGCAACAACACGATCAACATCGAGTGCCACACAAGTTTCAAGTGGGCTACAAAGTTTGGTTGCATTTGCAGAAAGAATGCCTTACCAAAGCCCATAAGAATCACAGACCACTCTGATATGGGTCATACACCATTACCAAGTCTATGGGAGATAATATTTTGAGGTCAAAATTCCCCCATTCCTTGGCCTGCACCTAGTGTTTAATGTGGACCACCTTTGACCATACTTTCTGCCATTACTGGACACATAAGACATTGCAGAACAACTTGCACCAACAGAGTTAAACCCAAAATGTATGGAACAAGCCATAAATGATTAGATCATGGACACACAGATCAAGAAAAATCTCCAACATAAGATCCAACTGTATTGGGTTTTCAAATCTGGACAACTCCCGTGCCAAGGCAAGTAGCTAACTAGGGACCAAGTTCAGCAGATAAAGAAACCAAATTTATTGAATGCATCCAACACATCCCCCATCAGGTTCACGACATATTGGAGAAGTCCAATTCCAAGTAAAAGCAACAACACGATCAACATCGAGTGCCACACAAGTTTCAAGTGGGCTACAAAGTTTGGCTACATTTTCAGAAAGAATGCTTTACCAGAGCCCATCAGAATCACAGACCACTCTAATATGGATCATACACCATTACCTAGTCTATAGGAGATAAATTTTTGAGCTCAAAATTCCCCCATTCCTTGGCCTGCACCTAGTGTTTAATGTGGACCACCTTTGGCCATACTTTCTGCCATTACTGGACACATCAGACATTGCAGAACAACTTGCACCAACAGAGTTAAACCCAAAATGTATGGAAAAAGCCATAAATGATTAGATCATGTACACAAAGATCAAGAAAAATCTCCAACATAAGATCCAACTGTATTGGGTTGTCAAATCTAGACAACTCTCGCGCCAAGGAAATTAGCTAACTAGGGACCAAGTTCAATAGATAAAGAAACTAGATTTATTGAATGCATCCAACACATCCCCCATCATGTTCACGACATATTGGAGAAGTCCAATTCCAAATAAAAGCAACAACACGATCAACATCGAGTGCCACACAAGTTTCAAGTGGGCTACAAAGTTTGGTTGCATTTGCAGAAAGAATGACTTACCAGAGCCCAACAAAATCTCAGACCACTCTGATATGGGTCATGCATGATTACCAAGTCTATGGGAGATAATATTTTGAGGTCAAATTTCCCCAATTCCTTGGCCTACACCTAGTGTTTAATGTGGACCACCTTTGACCATACTTTTTGCCATTACTGGACACATCAGACATTGCAGAACAACTTGCACCAACAGAGTTAAACCCAAAATGTATCGAACAAGCCATAAATGATTAGATCATGGACACACAGATCAAGAAAAATCTCCAACATAATATCCAACTATATCGGGTTGTCAAATCTGGACAGCTCCTGCGCCAAGGTAAGTAGCTAACTAGGGACCAAGTTTAGCAAAAAATTCCCCTTCTCATGGAGGCACTCAATGCAATGGGGAAAATTTCTTCCTAAGGGGGGAGAACTGATCCAATTGGATATTGGTCACCAACCCCCTATTACACTTGGACCCCCACCATTTTTTCTTTCATTTTTTTAGTTTCCTTAATTGTAGCACATTTTACTATTTTTCGCAGATTTTTAGGTCCTGAACTTCCAAAACCATTTTGATGCCCTAAACACCAATTTTTTGGAAAATAGAAAAATTTGAGACATAATCAAATGATTTCAGTCCAAATTTATAGTCCCCATATAAATATTTCTAATGAGGTATCATGTGCATCATACAAAGATCGTAAGCCAAAGTTATGACCCTGGGAAGTTGATGTACACATTTACCCCAACAGGGCCCATAGTTTTGGCGCTTCATCTCCTAGGGTTATTTTTTTTTATGTTAAGGGTTTTCAATTGTTTCTCAATAATAAATAGGCCTTCGAGCCTCATTATAACACAATTCATAAGTATCTAGCTTCCACATCTCTTCTCAAAGATAAGCTACCATCGTCCAAGCTAGTTTATTTCCATCCTGTATGTAAGCATATTTCAATTCTTTGATATTAATGGAATGAAGTTTTATTTCTACTGCATCTATGTTTTTATGTTTACATATTTATTCTAATGTGTTATTGCATTAGTCTGGAAATGGAAGAATTACATTCTAGGGAAGGAGACGTTCATCCACACCAATCACTGACCTCTTCAGTTTATACAAACACAAGCGAAGTTGCAGAATGATCACCATCAAAAGTGGTCTACATATCTGCAACAATTCCACTTGAATATTAAATACAAAAAAGGAAGAACCAATCATGTTGCAGACTTCCTCGACTGACCTCTAGTTGCAACACTGATTTCTCTTCTCAAGTCTTGTAGCGACGAGACCTCTGGAAGGACACAACTATTAAAAAATGATACAATGTTCACCTCTGCATACCACATGCTAGTAGATGGAAAGCAAGTTATTTATTTCCACCTCTAGGATGCATTATTATGCTACCTAGGTCACCTTTGTGTTCTCTTAAGTGAGCGTACAAAGCTAATTTTGGAGGCGCACTACAGTCGGGTTGCAGGAAAATTTGGTGTGGAGAAAATTGTGGTTGTGCTACAAAAGTAATTTTGTTGGCCAAAACTACCACAGGATGTTGGGAAATATATCAGATCCTGCACTGTCTACACCATCACCAAGCCAACCATCAAGAAGCAAGTCCTATACACTACCCTACCTACTCCCATCCAACCTTGGGAATCCATATCCAAGGCCTATATGTCTAACCTCCCTTCTACCAAGCATGGTAGTGGTTGTATATTTGTGGTCATGGATAGATTTTCTAAGATGCCTATATTGGCGACCTGCAAGAAGAGTATCACAATAGAGGACACTGCCAAACTCTTCTTTGAATGAGTGTGGGTACATTTTAGGATCCCGCAGACCTTTATATCAGATCAGGATAACAGGTTCTTGAGCACATTCTGGTCAAACCTCTGGACACTACTGGACACCAAGCTCACCAAGTCAACTGCATTCCATACCCAAAATGATGGCCAGATAGAGGTAGTCAACAGTATGATAGTGCACATACTCCACATGTACAACTCTAATCATCCACGAACCTGGGATGAGAGTCTTCCCTATGTGCAATAGAGATATAACAAATATCTCCATATCTCGATAGGTCATAGTCCCTTTCAAGTGGGTCTAGGATTTCAACCATTTTGTTTTATTGATATTGCCATGCATCATGTGACTACAAAGACAAAATCCACACATGTATTTTCTGAGGCTGATAAAGCAACTGGATTTATTGAATGCATCCAACACATCTACCAATGGGTTCATGACATCTTGGAGAACTCCAACCCCAAGTACAAGCAACAACATGATCAACATAAAGTGCCACACAAGTTTCAGGTGGGTGACAATGTTTGGTTGCATTTGTAGAAATAACGCCTTACCAGAACCCTTCAGAAGATCATACCACTCCAATATGGGCCATACATAATTACCAAATCTATGGGGGACAATTATTTTGAGCTCAACATTCCCCCATTCCTTCTCCTGCACCTAGTGTTCAATGTGGACCACCTTTGACCAAACTTTCCACCATTAATGGACACATCAGACATTGTAGAACAACACACACCAATAGAGTTAAGCCCAGAATGCATAGAACATGCCACAACTGATCGGATCATGGACACACAGATCAAGAACACTCTCCAACATAATATCCAACTGTATTAGGTTGTTAAAGCTGGCCAATTCCTGCACCAAGGAAAAGGGCTCACCAGGGACCACGTTCAGCAGAAGTTTCCCCATCTCATGGAGGCACTCAATGCAATAGGGACTGTTTCTTCCTAAGGGGGGATGATTGATCCAGGTGGATATTGGTGGCCACCCTCCTATTCCACTTTGACGCCCACCATTTTTTCTTTCAGTTTTTTAGTTTCTTTAATTGTAGCACAATTTACTATTTTTGGTTGTTTTTTAGGTCCTGAGCTTTCAAAGTCGTTTTGAGGCCCTAAATGATTTTTTTTTTGGAAAATGGGAAATTTGAGTTTTTAATTGATGTTCATAGTGAAAATTTATAGTCCCAAAATAGGTCTTTCTAGCAAGGTATCATGCGCGCGAAATAAAGATTGTATGCCAAAGTTACGACCCCGGGAAGTTGAGGTACTAATTTACCCCAACGGGGCCCATAGTTTTGCCGCCTCATCTCCTAGGGTTAGGTTTTTGGATGTTTTGGGTTTTCCATTATTTCTAAAAAATAAATAGGACTTCGAGCCTCATTCTAGCACAGTTCAAAGGCATGTATCTGCCACGTATATTCTTAGAGATAAGCTACCATCGCCTAAGCTAGTTTATTTCCATTTTGTATTAAGCATATTTCAATTATTTGATATGAATGAAATGAAGTTTTATTTATGTTGCATCTCTATTTTTATGTTTATATCTATATTTTTTGCATACTTACATAAGTCCAGATCACATTTAATGATATAAGTATAAGTGGGAGGTTATTTGTATATGCATGATTAAACTAAATGAGAGCTATATAATACAACCCTTGATTTCATTCCAAAGCATGCTTGTACCATGATTCATTACAATATGCTAGGGTAATGGACTGCATAATCCCCCAACAAAAACTTACTAAGCATGTACATAGTAAGGAACAACCAACTCGTACTTAAATAATTTATCCTTGTCTATTCCCAACATTCAAGGGAGTGGAGCTTAGTTTAAAATAGATAGGAATCACTTTAAATCAATAAACAATATGAGCTATATCCAAAAGAAAGTGAAGGTTAAGTTAATACATGAAACCTATAAACATGGTAGAAAAAAGGACGATTTAAGTTAATATAGGAACCCATATAAAGCACAGGTTAAATTAGTACAGGAAACCCATAAACAAGGTGATGAGCCCCATAAATGGGTAATTATATGGGCTCATTTTTCCTCCTAACATAGTTTAATTAACCATTCTCTTAGCTTCTTGCATTTTTTTTATTATATTTATGCTTATGGAGTGAGTTGGGTTAGTTATGATGCCAAGAGGTCTAATATGTGTTTAATGCAGATTTTTGTTGAATTTTAAAGACAAAGTCAAATATTCAATGGACAATTGGAAGCAATAATTCGAAGTGGAAAAAGGAGACGATTTATAGGAGGGAATCCACCTCATTTATTACTCCCCACTTTGAATTCTCCTTCATGCAGCTCAGAGCACAAACAGCCAAATCAATGCACTAGGAGGCAGCTGAGCAAGTGGAGGATAACTTATGTTTATCTCGAGTTTTAGGAGCCAAGCCTCCCTGATTTTAAGGAAGTTGTTGGGAGCTTTAGTTGTATAAGTAGAGAGGCCTAGGGCCTCACTAGGGTTTAATTTTTTTTTAATCTTTGTTGTAGTTTTGCTTTGCTCAACTTCAAGCTTACTTTTGGTGACAATTTCATGTAATCCTATTATTATTTTGATAATAAAGATGAGATTCTTCTTGAGCTAGCACTAAGTTACCTCAGAGGGCTGAAGATCTTGGGTTAGGGCCCAACCTAAGCAGCCAAGCTCCTCTTGTTTGTATTTATATGCTTTGTTTCACTTTATGGATTAGTTGTTGTTAGATGAATTTCTTTCTTGGTTAAGAATAGGTTGCTTTTGGTGATTTAGAAGGTGGTTTCCATTTATGTTTTGTATAGTAGGATAAACAGTGATAGAAAGAAGATACAAAAGGCCATAAATAGTGCCTTGGTCTCCTTTCCTCCCTTTAGGACCATGAACTGATGCCAAGACCCTCTTGCTGCCACAAAAACACAGATTTTCCTTCTCCATAGGATTTCTAGTGTTGCAGTTTGTTAGAAGGTTAATGATCTACTTTAGATCTCTTTCACCATGCTCATTTATGTCTTTGCAATAAATCTTCTTCCATGCTTTCTCTCATCATAGCATTTCCCAGCATTTCATTCCATAGCTCATAAGTTAGATTAGCTTGATGCAAAATTCTGTTTTTTTTATGCACTCAATTTCCTTGCTTGCTTGCTTTCATTGTTTGGCTGTCAGATCTTTTGCAATAGATTTCTCCTCACAATAGGTTAGCCTATCAGCCATTCTCTTCCTGATCTATGCCCTACAGGTTGCCCAAATTTCACCTCAAATCTGCCTTAGTTTTCTCCATTTTTCCATAGGATTTCTTCCTCTCTCTCGACCATCTTTCCCTCTCCTAGTGATCCTCGGTGAACCCTAGGTGCCCTAACACATCATCTCAGCCTTCATCTACCCTTTCCACCCACTCTCACACCTTTAAAACCTTTAAACCTACTCTCGGAATCCTCATGTAGACCTCCTGTAGATCCCCTGTGTCCTCCTGTAGATTTTCTTGTATGCTTCCTTTTGAAGGCTGATTGCAAGAAAATCCTCCAGAAGTCCACCCGAGACCTCCTAAGACCCATCCACACCATCCTACATCCTCTCAAGTCCCAAAACCACCCTCCATCGCCACCTATTCACTGCCACATTCACAAAAAAAAAAATAACATGCATGACAAATTCACATAAAAATCCAAAAAAATGATTTTTCCTCATTTTCTTATAGAAATAATTTGAGTAGATGTTCTTTACTTCCTTGAGTAGGTAATGGCATTCATTTCATGGTTTTCATATTTCTTTCTGCAAAAGTAGGATTAGTTGGTTAAGTAGGGTTTGCTAGGTTTACTTTACATTTCAGTCTTTTTCCTTTCTGCAAGTAGAGTAGCTTCTGTAGAGTAAGCTTTCCTTTCCTTCATCACATATAGAGCTTCTTCTGGAATCCATAGAAGTTGGCTTGAGCTCCTAGTGATCTTGTGCCAGCTGACCAAGTGACAACCTACAGTAAGAACTAGTACTTGTGCATACAGCACCGTCGCTTCCATGTTTGTTACGAACTACCGGGTTGACAAGAGTAAAGTAGGTAGCCCAGGAGTTGATACATTATTGTTGCAATACTGGTGCTCACCATCTTTTTGGCGTCATTACCAGGGAAGTGTCAGAGTATTTTGTGATTACTGCTTTCTTCTATTTTCTATTGCAACATTTTGCTAAGTAGTTTATCTCAGCAAAAGTATAATAGTTGTTTCTTTCAGTTTCTGCATTTCCTTTCTTTCCTTTTCAATTTTGCAAATTTCATTTCGGCAAAAGTAGAATAGTTGTTTGTTTCAGTTTTTGCATTTCCTTGCTTTCCTTTCCAATTCTACAAATTCAATTTCAGCGAAGTACCTTTCAGTTAGTTGCAATTTGTGTTATTCAATCCATTTCAGTTTTGCAGGTAAAATCAGTGAAAAAACAAAAAACCAACCAAAAATATTTCTGTTCATGCCTCATAGGAATATAGATAATTCAGGGAAATTCTTGCCCAACACCCCACTACATCACATAGCCAACCTTCTCTCTTCTTCAGTGGTAGTGATCAAGAAGAACCTTTAGGTGAAAACCAAAGATATTTGAAGAACCTATAGAGGAAGAAGAAGAAGAAAACCAAGGAAAATTTTAAGGATGGAAAATTTTCTTGAAGTTTAGAAACATTGGCGAATCTCACTAATCCCTAATATGCAAACTATAAATTTTTCAATGCTTTATTTGTAAAATTATTCAAATTTATAATGATTTATCATATAGCCACTATATAATGTTGGTGATTTTTAAGGTAAAATAATTTTATATTCTAAAATTTGGGTGAATCATCTTTTATAAAAATTTGAAATTGGCGAATCGTTTTTTGGAAAAATCATGGAAAATTAGCCCATTGGGCGAACATTAGCCCCTAAAATTTTCCATGAAGAAAACATCCCTCCTGATCTGATGGCTGAAAATAGAAATGCTAGGGGAAATGGAGAAAGAATAGTGGGTACCTTTCCCATTCAGAGACCAATGAGGACACCAAAATGAAGAATATAATTCCTTCAACCCTACCTCACTTCCATGGTTTGACTACAGAAGATCTTGACACCTTCTTGTTTGAGTTTGTTGTCATCTTTCGAACCTATGGCTATGCATAAGATGAGAAAAAGTTGAAACTATTCCCTTCTACTCTCAAGGATGCAGCATTGTGCTGGTTCATGGAGTTACCTACCAATAGCATCACAACTTGGGCTCAGATGCAACAGGCCTTTAATAACAAATATCAAGACTACTGTAGGTCAAAATATACCAAAGAAGAAATCTTCCGAATGACCATGGGAAGTGATGAATCCTTGGAAGATTATGAAGAGAGGTTCTAGATCAGTTACAAAAGCACCAGGTGCACACTTGACCCTGAATCTCTGAAGTTGGTTTCGCTCAGGGGAATCCCAGAAGACCTTTTAAACACCCTCCATCTATTAGCCGGGGGAGAAATCTACCAACTATCTTATGAGGACATAGAGACTATCTTTAGAAACCATTCTAGAGCAGCTAGAAAGAGAGGTAGGGGGAGTCAACCCATAACCAGCACCTCCTCTTCCATTTCATCCATCAAAGGTGAACTCGGAAACAAATTCAAAAGTGAGATGTTGAAGATTCTTGCCATGCAAAGGGATACCTTGCATATCAAAAGGAAACAAGAGGAAGCAGGGAGGGCTTTGGCCATCTTTTGTCCTAGATGCACCAGGAGACATCCTAGGAAAGAATGTCCATTGAACTCTATAGAGGTTTGTTCAGTTTGTGAAAAATATCATTCTACAGATAAGTGCCCTTCCTTGCCTAGACTTAAAGTTGTATACCAGGGGGCCGAAGGAGCCACTGAACCACTCTATTTCATGAACCAAAGGAGACCGCATGGACCTAGACCATACCAGCAAGGGATGCAAGGGACCTCTCAGGCATACTACAACCCCAACCAAGTCACTTCCATACCTTCTTGGGGACCCCTGCTCATCTTTCCTAGTCCACGCCTACTCCTTGGTCCTTTCCATCTCAATATCATGCCCAACCAGCTCCTCATTCATTTCAATCCTATGCTTAGCTACAACCTCAGCGGAATGCATCTAATCAAGGGTGGAGGCCCCAGTAGAACTCTCCTCCTGCTCTTTTGCCTCCACCACCTGCTCAAACACAACCATTACCTCCTGCTCCACCAAGGCAACCCCAAATGCCTACCCAGTCGAACCCGAGCACGAACAATAGATAGGCTTAGCAAGTATATAGTGGGGAACCATCATGCTCAACGTATGTTGTGGAGATTCAGGAGATTAACCTGCGATCTGGGAAGGTTCTCCTAGATAGCCAGCCTCCACCTAGGGAGGTTGAGGAAGATAAAGAGGAAATTGAACCTAAAGAAATTCTACCCTTTCATGAGAGACTATCCGAGACAACACAGCCTACCCCAGAAGAAATTGAACTTCTGGGAGAATTGAAATAGTTATATGTGAATATACCACTTCTCCAAGCCATAAAAGATGTACCTATATACAATAGGTTGATCAAAGAGAAGTGCTTTAGGCATCCAGGAAGGCACAAGAGAGATGCCCCAACCATCAATGTCATAGGACAACTATCCAACCTGATGTTGGGACAAGTAATCTGTCCAAAATATCTGGGCCCTGGAAGCCCAATAGTTGATGTCCACATCAATGGCACCTTGATCCCACATACCTTGATTGGTCTAGGAGCTGCCTTTAATGTGATGACAAAGGACACAATGCTCAAACTTAACCTCCAAGGCTCCTTGAGGAAGACCACGACAGTACTGCAGCTAGCAGACCACTCCACCATGACCCCTAAAGGGATTGTGGAAGATGTGATGGTCTCCATTGATTCTTGGGAGTACCCTACTAATTTCTTAGTTCTCCAGTTGAAGGCAAAGCTCATTGGGTATCCTCTCATCCTGGGAAGATCTTGGTTGGCTATTACCAATTCCTACATCAGCTGTCAAGCTGGGAACATGACCATCAAGAACGGGCATATGTCCAAATAGTTAATCCTATACCCTCCTGCCCAACCCTTGCTAGAATATGATCTACCTCTCTAGTTGGAGGAGGAGGATGAGGACGAAGTCTATTCTACACCACTTTGTGCATTAGAAGCCGCCATGGGGGGAAAACCACAAGATGAGGATGATATCATTGAAAATGCAATTCAGAATCCACCCCCCAGTATCTTACCATTAGAGGACATAGTGAAAGAAACCTAAAACAACCCCTTAACTGATCTCTATTTGGCTGACCCAACCTCTCTCCCTGTTAAGAATATAGAGTTCAGCCCGGGAAGAACCTTGAAAATCAATCCATCCCTATCCACTTCCCAGGAGAAGGAGCTGTGCAGCTTGTTGAGAAAACATTTAGATGCCTTCGCCTAGAGTTATAAGGAGATGAAGGGAGTGCACCTTTCAATATGTACTCGTCATATATACATTAAGGAAGATTGCAAACTAGTTAGACAACCTCAAAGGTGGATGAATCCAACACTTAAAGACATTGTTAAGGAAGAGTTGCAAAAATTACTTGATGCATGATTCATCTATCCCATCTCTGACAGTGAATGGGTCTTTGGTGCTAGTGCTAAAGAAAAATGGTAAGTGGAGAATCTGTGTCGACTATCGGGAATTGAACAAAGCCACTAAAAAGCACCATTTTCCTTTGCCTTTCATAGATCAAGTGTTAGATGGTCTGGTCGGGAAAAAGTTTTTCTCCTTCCTAGATGGGTTTAGCAGGTACAATTAGATTCAAATCAACCCGGAAGACTAAGATAAGACCACTTTCACTTGTCCTTGGGGTACCTTTGCATACCGGGTCCTTCCTTTTTGTTTGTGCAACACTCCAACCACTTTCCAAAGAGTGGTATTGAGTATATTTTCTGAACTAGTTCATGATGCAGTGGAAATATACATGGATGATTTTACTCCTTATGGTTCTAACTTTCAGGAAGCTTTATATAACCTAGGAAAAGTCTTAGACAAGTGTATTGAGATGAACCTGTCCCTCAGTCCGGAAAAATGTGAATTTTTGATGACTGAAGGAACCATGCTAGGTCATGCAATATCTCAACAAGGATTGTAGGTGGACCCCAACAAAATTTTTGTCATCCAAAGGGTCCCACCTCCTAAAAAGGTGAGAGATGTCAAAAGTTTCCTAGTCTTAGCTAGGTATTACCGAAGATTCATTAAATATTTTAGTAAGATATCCTCTTCGTTATTTTGTCTTCTAGGAAAAGATGTCAAATTTGTATGGTTGGAAACTGTCAAGAAGCCCTAGATACCTTGAAGAGTAAACTTGTGACTGCCCCAATTTTGAGAGGTCAAACTGGGCCCTACCTTTCCACATTCAAACAGATGCCTCGAACAAAGCAATAGGAGTAGCCTTAGGACAAATTGATGAAAAGTTACCTTATGCCATATACTTTATAAGAAAAAAATTTTCAAAGGCAGAGTTAAACTCACAGTGACTGAGAAGGAACTCCTAGTTGTTGTGCATTCTTTAAACAAATTTAAACATTATATCACAAGCTATTAGACCTTCATGCACATTGATCATGCTGCAATTAGATATTTAATGAACAAACCAGATGTGAACGGTCGCATTATTATATGGTTGCTTTTACTATAGCAGATTGACTTGACAATTGTTGATAAGGCTGGTAAAAAAATTGTTGTTGCTAAATTTTTGTCTAGAGTAAATTTGCTTGCAGGTGAAGAAGGAATGGTGGATGATCAAATGCCAAATGAACACTTTATTTTTATCTCAGTACTCTCTCCATGGTTTGCTGATATAGAAAACTACTTGGTTTCAGCACAGTTCCCGCCACACCTATCCTCGAAGGAGAAGAGAAAGATAGTAAGGAAAAGCACCCCTTTCACCTGGATTGGGGGTAATCTTTTCAAACTTGGACCAGATCTATCTTGAGAACATGTGTCAGGGAGGAGGAATTTTTTGACATCCTCCTAACCTGTCGTGATGGGCCTTGTGGAGGTCATTTTGCAGCAAAGAGAATTGTCTTCAAAATCTTGCAAGTAGGCTACTATTGGCCCACTCTTCATCAAGATGTGAGGAGATACACTAGCCAATATGATCGGTGTTAAAGGATGGGGAAACCTACTCCAAAGGATGAGATGCCCATGCAACCTCAAGTGACTGTTGAGCCATTTGAGAAGTGGGGCATGGACTTCATGGGTCCTATCAACCCTCCTTCAAAACAGAAGCAATACATCATTGTGTGCACCGATTATCTGACAAAGTGGGCAGAAACAAAATCAATCAAGGCAGCAACAAAGGAAAAATTAGTTGAGGTTTTGAGAGAAAACATATTCTACAAGTTCGGGTATACAAGAGAATTGGTCATAGATCAAGGCAATCATTTCACTTCCAATTTGATTGATGACCTGCTCACACATCATAAAATCAAGCACATGACTTCCACCCCTTACCATCCACAAGCCAATGGGTAGGTGGAAGTCACTAATAGAGCTTTGGAAGGAATTTTGACCAAGGTAGTGAGAAACAGCAGAAAAGATTGGGCAGACAAATTAGTTGAGGCCACCTAGGCCTACAACACAACATGGAAGACCACCACAGGGTTCACACCCTATGAACTGGTCTATGGGAAGAAGGCTTTGTTGTCAATAGAATTTGAATTCAACACATTAAGGATGGCAACTCAGCTAGACCTAGACCTCAGCCATGCACAAAAGGAAAGACTACTCCAGCTCAATGGATTGGATGAACAAAGATTGCAGGTCCTTCTCCACACAGAGGTAGTTTAGCTTCAGAGGAAGATATGGCATGACAAAAATATCAAGGAGAAGCAATTCCAAGAGGGAGATTGGGCATTTCTCTAGGATTCAAGGTATAAATGCTTCAAAGGAAAGCTGAGGACAAGATGGCTGGGGCCTTGCACTATGGAAAAATGGCAATGACAATGGTTCAGTTCTGATCAGAACCATTGATGAGGAAGTCATCCCCATGCTTGTCAATGGACATAGGTTGAAAATTTACAAGAAGCCCCTCTCCAAGCAAGATTTAATTGAAGATATGAATAATACAGTGATGGTAGTGTAGCATATCTTAACCTCTGCTTCACCCACTCACTGAAGAAACAAAAAGAGAAATAAAAAAAATAAGGACTCAAGTGAAAAACTCCATGAGGTGATTGAGTCCCATCATTGAGTTGAAAACCTCTTCTGAGAAAGCTCAGTGATGCCCAAAAAAAAAAAAAAAGAGAAAAGAAAAATATAATAAGATCCCTGGGTGAAAACGTCCCTTGGAGGCACCCAGGGCAGGCAATTAGGGTGAAAACCTCCTTGAGGCGCCCTAGTTGTTTTCAAAAAAAGAGAAAAAGAAGAAAAGGAAAATTGAATTTTAATGTGTATTGCAAATTGTAGGAGGACCACAGGAGCAACAGAAGATGCCAAATATCCTATTCCACCTCCTCCACACTTTTCTTGATCATTTTGACTTTTCTTCCACCACATTGTGTTTTTTTTCGGAAACTGTGTGTTCTACAGGAGGCCTTGTGTTTTATACAGGAGGCTCCTATAGGAATCACAAATAGCCAGAAATGGTTCCAAAAAGTAGTTTGAGGGGATGGGAAGCATTATCAAGAACATGTAAACCCTCCTATAGCTATCAACCCTCCTTGCCATCCATTCCACACCTGCATCACACCATCATCATCATTTTTTTCCCTTCCTGTCACCGAAACAAAACACAGAAAACCAGTTTAAAAAACAACAACAACAACAACAAAAATAAAGGAAGAAACGCCTCAAATCTCACTTACATCTTACCTAGTGCCTCTCCATCTCCATCAGCATCTTTGGCATCATCCTCAAAGTTTCCAGTACAGAAATAAGCTGAAATTTTAAAGGGAGAAGCAGCTACAGGAGCTCTTGTAGGAATTCCTGTAGCAGATGATCCCATTAAAATCAAGCCACAGTAGCAAAATAAGTACAATCATAAGATTGAAGGAGGCATATGAAGCTTAGATATAGCTAGATGATACTTGCACAAGACAAACAACCACACATCATTAAGCATAGAGCATGCAGTAAAGGAAATACAAGCATGCAGCAGTAAAAGGAGCCAAAAATACTCCATAGCACATACATTCAACTCATAGGTAAGTGACTAACCCGCTCCTCTGTTGCATTTGTGTAATTAAAAAATATGCATAAGTGAATGAGATGGTTGGGGTTGAATGAGAAAAGGTGGCCATTTAACTTGGCCACCTTCACACAGTTGACTGCACTCATCTGAAGATGTCACCACATGTGCACATAGTCAACTCAGAGAAAGATCCCAAGGATAGGTAGTGGAGGGTTTGCGAACTCTGATGCAATGATGAGAGGTGATTGCGGGAAGAAACCATGATGACAAGGTAGGTGGGGACCAATGGTCCAAATATGGCCAACGTACCTATTTTCCAGCTCACCCCATCACCAGAAATATCTAAAAGAAGGAATAAGTACTCCTCGAAACACTCTCAACACCTTTTCTTTCATTCTATCCTCATCCACTTAGCTACAACAAGCTCCTTGTCACCCCACAACCTCGAAACCATCATTCTCCATCGCTCTCATCCATCCTCCTACTATTGGTGTTCTACAGGAGCACTTACAGGTTCTACAGGAGCACCTATAGGCAGTTCTACAAGAGGGGCAGTGAGCTATTTTTGAGAAAACATGGTTTTTTTGCTTGATTTCTCGCTTGAGGAGGTAGGTTCCATGCATACCCATCTTTATTATCAATATTTGCAAGGAATGACATCATTTTAAGGAGGAATTGAGTCCATAGAAGAAGAGGAATGACATAAGAAAAAAAAATTGCCTATTTTCTTAAAAAAAACACAGTTTTCCTCTATTTTCCTGTGTTCTTCAAAATTCTTGTCTCCATCTCTAAATTTGGTGTTCAAAAGGGGTATAAGCACAATTATAGGAGGATTCATGAGCAAGGAGCCCACTAATTCAACCAGGCTCCATGAACATCCCCAAATAGTAGCCATATTCACCAAGGAAAATTGGATGCCATTTTTTGAGAAATTTCGAGGGTTGGTTGATGAAGTTGCTCAGTAATTTGCCCTTTCTTTTGTCCTCACTCAAGAACCGATGCCACTATCACTTTTAGATGTCTTTCGATGGAACTAACCCCAGAATTTATCAGCAGGGTTACTACCCTTCCAGTGGGATTACCTTCGAGCAAAGATGAAAAACCAATTGGACAGGCCGCCAAGAAAACCTTCTTCCAAAACAATGAACATCCTGTAGAAGATAAAAATGGCATTATAAGGAAAATCATACCCTACCCTTGGGATGAGGTTAGTTACAAAATCATCAAATATATTTCCCGTGAAGGGAGGTATAGCATAATCTATGGCTACCATTTTAGAAACCTTCATGAACTGAGATATGGCATGGACACTCCAACACCCCAGAAACTCAACATCCCCTATTTCCTCCTGCAGTCCCTCATAGAATCCAACATTAAGTTCAAGGCAAGGAGTCTAGATCAACTGGCTCACCATGGGTTAATTAAAATTTTAGTGGAAGAAGCCCTCCATACATTCATAATCCCCATAGCATGGGAAATTTTCCGAAACATGATAGCAGAAGATGACATAAAGGCCCTCACCTATGATATCAATCCTTCTGATAGTGGGGAGGAGGAGCAGCAAGGGGGAGAAGGGGAAGAAACTGAGGAACAAGAAGGGAAGAAGGAAGAAACCAAAACAGAGAAGGAAGAAACCAAAACAGAGCAGGAAGAAACAAAACAAATAGAGACAGAGAAAAAGACAGAAGGAGGAGAAAAAGGGGCAGAAAAGGCAGAAGTGTCTCTTGAGACCCTAGAAAGAGAGGCAGCAGCTGCTATCACTACCCTCAGCATCCCAATTAAACCAAAACAAAAGAGGAAGAGGCAGACCTCAATGTATTTCAGGGCTAGGAAGAGCACAAGGATCAAAACATGGAAACCCCAACCTTCCTCTAAAGTGCCTATTGTTATTGAAGATTCACCCTCTGCTCAAGGAAAGGAATCACCTTCCAAGGCATCTATCACTTATGAAAGGGGGACTCCTAGATTTCCCACATGGAAGGAAAAAGTAGAACTATAGGACTCAAAAACAGTTCTACAGGAGGCACAGACTGTTCTACAGGAGACCCTGTCAAGACTACAGGAGACCGAAAAAACTTGAAAAAAGGATAGAAGGACAGCCACAGGGGAAGGAGGAAGCAATAGAGGCACAAGAACCTGACCCCCAGCCTAGTCTTGGCTCTTACTACAATCTTCTTGAAGGGGGGGGAAGCATTCCACAAAAATTTGCAATCCCACTATTCTTTGAGTTGGAGAAATAAAGAATAAGGACCCATAAGTGGATGCAAATAGCCATATCCAAGGGAGTTGAGGATATTGGCCATATGGAGAATCAACTCAGAGAAATGGGCAGAGAATTAAGTGCAGTCAGACATAAAGAAGCAATCAGAAGAACTCACCTTGAAACCAAAAATGAAGCTGCAAGAGAAAGAGACACAACCAGCATGCATGGCTAGCTAGTCCATGGAGGCACTGCAATGTAGAACACCAGCAAAATCCTATGGATTATATCTCAAGGACCAATGGCTACAATTTCAAATAAAGATTTTGGCACAGAGAGGCACAATGTCTTTTCAAAATTACAGACAATTTATGGACCTGTGTGACCAAAGCTCATCAGAAGACAAGGCAAAAATATCAGAATTCTATCTGCATAACATGGCCCTCACAGACTTGAATGTGTGGGGCCCTAATACTAGGCTAGGAGACCTGCAACTAATGGCCATGGCATCATGGATGAATCATGAGGAGTTAAGGGTAGAAGAAATAAGAAAGTTGATGACAAAGGAGCAGAATGAGCCCTTAATTATCAGAGTTGAGCCATTAGATCCCATGGCTCTCATCGGCACACACCATCTGCTTGCAAACAATCTTCAAATTTCCCCTAGATATATAAATGATCAAGCATAGGCCATTGCACATTTTGAGGACATGGAAAGGTTACTTGGGGATGATTGTGTGCATGCTTGTATGAGGAGGTGGAACACCTTACCACACATTTTACAGATCAGGGAGTATCACTCCCCATCAAGGATGAAAAAGGCATTAAGGAGAGTGTCAATGTACAAGAACTCCATGCAGAGCTTGAAGGTCAATTGGATTGGCCTCAAATTGAGTCCCCCACTGCTACTAGGCATGCTAGAAGGAAGAAAAGAGGAAGAAGAGCAACAACAGTGGGAAGAGGTAGACAGAAAGGTAGTATTCCATGAAAAAGAAGAGGAGATCACATCAGAAGCATGGGATGTTAGGGAGGCCACCAGGGCCATCAAAGATGAGGAGATGAACTAAGCTGCTCAGAGGATGAGCAACACCTTCAGTAGGGGGGTGATGATGAGCCCCATAAATGGGTAATTATATGGGCTCATTTTTCCTCCTAACATAGTTTAATCAACCATTCTCTTAGCTTATTGCATGTTTTTTTATTATATTTATGCTTATGGAGTGAGATGGATTATTATGATGCCATGAGGTCTAATATGTGTTTAATGCAAATTTTTGTTGAATTTTGAAGACAAAGTCAAAGATTCAATGGAAAATTGGCAACAATAATTTGAAGTGGAAAAATGAGAGGATTTATAGGAGGGAATCCCCCTCATTTATTACTCCCCACTTTGAATTCTCCTTCATGCAGCTTGGAGCACAAACAGCCAAATCAATGCACTAGGAGGCAGCCGAGCAAGTGGAGGATAACTTATGTTTATCTCAAGCTTTGGGAGCCAAGCCTCCCTGATTTTAAGGAAGTTGTTGGGAGCTTCAGTTGTATAAGTAGAGAGGCCTAGTGCCTCACTAGGGTTGAATTTTTGTTGCAGTTTTTCTCCGCTCAACTTCGAGATTACTTTTGGTGATAGTTTCATGTAATCCTATTATTATTTTGATAATAAATATGAGATTATTCTTGAGCTAGCATTGAGTTACCTCAGAGGGCTGAAGCTCTTCGGTTAGGGCCCAATCCAAGCAACCAAGCTCCTCTTGTTTATATTTATATGCTTTGTTTTAGTTTATGGATTAGTTGTTGTTAGATGAATTTCTTTCTTGGTTAAGAATAGGTTCCTTTGGTGATTTAGAAGGTGGTTTCCATTTATGTTTTGTATAGCAGGATAAACAGTGATAGAAAGAAGATACAAAAGGCCAGCAATAGTGCCTTGGTCTCCTTTCCTCCCTTTGGGACCATGAACTGAGGCCAAGACCCTCTTGCTGTCACAAAAACACAGATTTTCCTTCTCCATAGGATTTCTATTGTTGCAGTTCGTTAGAAGGTTAATTCTTTGCTTTACATCTCTTTCACCATGCTCATTTATGTCTTTGCAATAAGTCTTCTTCCATGCTTTCTCTCTTCATAGTGTTTCTCAGCATTTCTTTCCATATCTTATAAGTTAGATTAGCTTGATGTAAAATTTTGTTTTTCTGATGCACTTAATTTCCTTGCTTGCTTGGTTTCATTGTTTGATTGTCAGACCTTTTGCAGCATATTTCTCCTCACAGCAAGTTAGCCTATTAGCAATTCTCTCCATGATATATTCCCTATAGGTTGCCCAAGTTTCACCTCAAATATGCCTTAGTTTTCTGCGTTTTTCCATAGGATTTATTCCTCTCTCTCCTGATCATCTTTCCCTCTCCTAGTGATCCTTGGTGAACCCTAGGCGCCATAACACATCATCCCAGCCTTCATCTACCCTTTCCACCCACTCTCACACCTTTAAAACCTTAAAAATTGCTCTTGGCATCATCCTGTAGACCTCCTATAGACCTCTTGTAGATCCCCTGTGTCCTCCTGTAGATTTTCCTGTAGGCTTCCTTTTGAAAGCCAATTATAGGAAAGGCCTCCAGAAGGCCACCTGAGATCTCCTAGGACCTGTCCACACCATCCAACATCCTCTCAAGTCCCAAAACCGCCCTCCATCGCCACCTATTCGCTGCCACATTCACAAACAAATAAATTACATGCATGACAAATTCACATAAAAATACATAAAAATCCAAAAAGATGTTTTTTCCTCATTTCCTTCTAGAAATAGCTTGAGTAGATGTTGTTTACTTCCTTGAGTAGGTAATTCCATTAATTTCATGGTTTTCATATTTCTTTCTGCAAAAGTAGGATTAGTTGGTTAAGTAGGGTTTTCTAGGTTTACTTTACATTTCAGTCTTTTTCCTTTCTACAAGTAGAGTAGCTTTTGTAGAGTAATATTTCCTTTCTTTCATCACATATAGAGCTTCTTCTAGAATCCATAGAAATTGGCTTGAGCTCCTAGTGATCTTGTGCCAACTGACCAAGTGACAACCTGCAGTAAGAACGAGTACTTGTGCATACAACACCGTCGCTTCCAAGTTTGTTACGAACTACCGGGTTGATAAGAATAAAGTAGGTAGCCCAGGAGTTGCAGCATTATTGCTGCAATATTGGTGCTCACCACAAGGCAGGGTAGATCGAACCCATAAATAAGGCAGGGAGATGTAGAGAGGAAGTGTACATGCCCAAGCTGGAGAAGCCACATCATATAATGGAGGGAGGTTAAAATAGATAAGAAATAATTTAAATTGATAGGCAAAGAACAATTATACTTAGAAAATAGCTACAAAACACAACATAGGACGAATTAAACCCACAAAATTGGTTGGAGCATCATGTTTAAATTAATGACAAAGAGGGGAAAAACTGTTTATGTGTACATGGAGTTGAAATATGTAGAAATTTGAGTTATTATAGACAAGTTAAATGAAAAAACAGTAAACTTATGAAGTTTTTTCTATAACATACCTAAAATGCACTAGCAAAGCTCCATGTCAACTAATTTGATGTCAAAATTGGGATGACAACAAATAAATTGAGAATAAAAATATCTACAATTCACATAAATTGAGTTAAAGGTAGATAAAGGATAAAAACAAATTATAAATTAAAATATCAAGCATTTATATTACTAAATATTAATTAAAAATACTCGAGTGCATGAATACCTAAGTGATCTCCTCTTAGTTTCGAGAATAATTTATTAGAGTAGTATAATATTGGAGCAAAGATCCCTCATTTTGTCGGAGAAACATCAAACTCAACATTGACTTTGTTGTTGCTCTATTGGACAAAGGGATGTTTGCTCCAAAATTATCCAAATCCTAATTTATTCTTTACTGAACAAGGCCAACAATGTGAAGGTGGAATATCTTATGGCCCCTCTCTCCCCCACATCACTCTCAATTTCCCAATACCCATTCTATCTACTAGAAAATAGTTGAAATCCACACATTAGGATTCATGTATAAGCACCAGCATAGTAAAACATTCATAAAGAAACATATGTGGTTTTATAAATAAAGAAACATATAACAATCATTCATCAAAGTATTAAATTCATTCATTCACTAATCATAGACACAAAATACTTCTCAACAAATTTTATCATCAAAAATATGTTTTCATAATATGGTACATGATGTTTCTAATGATATAACTAGTATAAACATTTATTTTTATTTTTCTTCCTTTTTTAAAATAATTCATAAATGACTTCATCAGTTGCTTCTTCCCTACGGTTCGATAAGGAGAGGGAATTTGCGTGTGTTTTACGGCTACTTGACACGCCCAAGCTGGGCTGGGGAACCTGCGTAAACCTAATTGCTTTGCAATATTGATTAGTTAATAAGTATCATGTATTCGCTTTACCCTCATACTGGCTGGCTGCTTCTACCTTCCCCACGATAGCTAACTAAGGACCTTCATACCGCTCGCCTCCCATTATGAAATGCGCCCCCTTACTTCACAAAGCGAGCTTATTGATGACCTGGTCATGTACTCACAATGCCATCAAGGTTTACTCAAGACGGGAATATCATCAACTGCAACAAGAAAGAAATGTTAAATTGATATTTTTTTATTATTACTATAAGTATTTCATCAATAAAAGGAGCATTAGGGTGTTCTTTACCTACTTTAGTAGCGGGGGAAAGAAGAGTAGTTTTGGATGCAGCGATATGTTCCTCTTCTTATGTAGTCTTATCCTATACATGATTTGAGTTTAAAGGAGAATGGTTATAATTATACACCATTTGCAATTAATATTTTTAATTGTAATACATACTACATTTGTCATAGCACATGAGAGACTTCCATTACCAAGCTACAAACCACCTTCATTGGGTGCCACTCCATTGACACTAAGCTATGTCTCTTCATTTATTTTATGCTTCAAACAAACAAACACAATACTTTATGCCCCCAAAAAATAATAAATAGATTGTACAAGTAATAAATTATAAGTATTCTTTGTTGATTTATTTACCTGTGTATCGACAGGAGTGTAATAAGATTGTGCTTGTCCCAGGTTTCTTTTGTGTTCAACCATGAAATGTTAGTTGTGCTTATAGGAAAGCTCGAGGTCATCCTTAGTTAGAGATTCGTTGAACTCCAACCCTTGAAATTTTGCATAAAAACATGAATTTTGGTTCTTTTGTGAAATTAAGTAAAAATTGTTAACAATTTATTATTTGGATGTTATTGATATTTTTTGTACTTACAATTAATGTGGCCAATTTGGAGTAACCACCCAAGCCAAGTTTATGTTTCGCATGTTCTTTATTCTAGATTTTGTGGCTTTGGATGTATTTGGAGTCTATATTGAAAGTTTTCAAGTATAAAATTATATGTTGTAATGTTGATAAAATGTTATAACTCCATTATTAGAAGTGTCACATATATTCCTAAGTCGGGTGGTGCCTTTCATTTTTTCGGTCTCACTTCTCCTTTGCATAATTTATGAGGGCCTTCCACTCCCTCTCTAGAATCATTGGAGGAAGCTCATACTTAGGGTTCTTTTCAACATGAACCCTCATATTTTATATATTTTCCTTCTTTTGAGGTGACTCCAAATTTGCTAAAGGAACTATCACTAAACAATACATCCAACTTGCTAATGAGCTCATCCTTTAACTTGGAAATTTTGGAATTCCACCCTAAGAATATGGTGGGCCCAAACATATCTAGAGTCAATTCATTCAGGTGTTTATAAAATGAATCATTTCATGCAAAATGATACTATCATTAGTTTAAAATAATCTCACATTATATGTAAATTTAAATTATATTGTACATAATAATTAAAACACTTCTTAAATGCCTGGAACATTTTCTATTTTCGAAAGGATGTGCTCATATTCTAGCAAAAACGTAATTGGTACTGATCCCATGCTAGTGACATGGATAGATCCAGGAAAGCATGCTTGAAATTGTGCAATTTCATTGTCAACATCCCATGCACATTCTAGCTTGTGCTTCTTAGGGGGTGTAATACTTACATTGACTTGGGCGGGAGTACCAGTCTCAGTGACTATTTTGTCACTCATAACTAGAGATTGAAAATGGGTACCTGTATGATGTTTCACTGATGTAGGAACGATGTTGGTACCAACACTGGCATTCATAGGCCTACATTGAGGATCAAACTCATCCAAAAACTCTTATAGAAAATAAATAGTTTTTTATAAATGGATTATAAGAATATAAAAATTAAAATCATAAACAAATAAATGAGATAATTAAACATATTCATTCTTACACCATAGTGATGAATCTTCCACATCAAGATTTTAATTCTTTCCTTTGTCGACTATGTCTTCAATTAAATATCAACCAAATAAGTGAGCTCGTTGTTTGATCTTCTCTTAAACTTCTTCATTGTTTGCATTGTGTCTCATTTGTAATATCTTCCTAAGGATGATTTATCGAATTCTTTAACATTGGTTCCTTCCTCTGGTCACCATGAGACAATGGAGTTTCCAATAGTGCAATGTCATATTATTGTTCATAATAATTTTTTTACATGGATACATTATAACAAGTTCATAAGCATATTTTTTATATGAATGCATTATAGCAAGTTGCAAATATAGCTCCAGACCATACTTACCACTTTCTATTCATTACAAATATCTTCACACCCTAACCATTGAGATTGGTGTCACCCTATATTGGTTATCCATTGGAGTCTTCATTGACCCTTGAGCCATTTGGGAAAGGAGGCCTATAGAGGTTGAAGCAAGAATGAAAGAAATATCAAAAGCCAATGCTACCTCAAACTAAAAAGAAAGTCATCAAAAGGAAAAAGAGGGTTGGGGTAACATGTATATGAAGCCTCGTACCTTAGCATAGAGGTATCATTTTTCCCAAGAAAATTATCCCTAAATTTGTGCTTCCCTAGCCAATAATTTCCCTTGAAAAAAGGTTGATATTTATTGGCTAATTTCAGAGATTTGGCTAGCCCTAGGTCTGAAACCCTAGTTCTTTTCGCAAGCCTCCTTCCTTTTGGGGTTTGAAGATAGTGATTTGAGTAAGGTTCTTTGTGAGTTCGTCCAAGAATCATTATTCATAACTTCTCTTCATCTTCTTTGACCTAGTGGTCCCCTTGAATTGGGATTGGTTTGAGTCAATTTCCATAGTCTCCTTGCATTGGGATCATTAGGTCTTTATAAAGCATCCTTAATTTTCTTGACCTTGAGTCAATTAGGTATTTAGGAAACATCCCTAATTTACTATTCCTAACTTAGTTTCACTCGTTTTCATTGTTGGTTTACTAATATAACAACCCTATTTGGGCTATGGATTCACCATTCTAGCGCTTCCCACAATTAGATTTTCGTTCCCTTGCTTTTCTTAGTCTCTTGAGTTGATTTTATTTTTTTTGTAATGTATAGTTTTGAATTTTTGTGGTTAGTTTTTATATGCTACAAATTGAATTTGTTGGTCTATTTACTAATAATTATTTTAGCAGAGATATGCACCCTAGTTTAGCCTTAAAAACACCTAGTTTGGGCATCTAAAATAGATCTTTTTGACCTAGTTTGACCCGGAAACCCTAGGGAGAATTTAGTTTATTTACAAGAAGTTTATCTTAGCTCATTTTATTTTGTTTACTATTCATTCTTTGAGGTATATTATTATACCTTGATGATACATAATAAATTTGTGAAGTTTGCTTAGCTAAACTAATCTCCGTTTTCCCCTTAAGGGCATGTGTTGTGTTTGCTTGGACCTTGAAATTATTTGAGAAGTTTATGATGAATTATGATGATGATGAGATGATATATTTAACTAAAACATTTTTTATTTTACTTCTATTATCTGATTGGTTGATAAGCAATTTGTGAGACAATCCATCTCAAGTAAGGCTATAGATAAAAATTGGCATTCTTATACAACATGCTTCATTTTACTTGTACATGATCATTCATTACTATATATATCATTATTGCAAATTAATATTGTTTTTGTATAGCAATACATCATCCTATAAATTCATCCTCCCACTTGTCTTAGGGTTGGGCCCTATTTCAATAGTGGCATACCCAGGTCGTGACCTGGTTCTCCAAGGAGAAAGAGAAAAAGGAGGTTTGAGAGCACTTGTTTTTTCGTTATGTTATGTACGTCATAGCCCTGTGACTGAGAGTTGATCAATGTATTGAATGAATCAATGCCTCTCTTGAGGCATAAGGGAGAACAGGTTAAGTACCTTACCTGCACCACCAACTTAAACGATGGGGTTGACAAGAAGGATGAATAGATTTTATTGTTTTACTCATAGATACGGGATTTCCTCCCCTTCCTTGGTACATGAAATGGGCTTCTCAAATGGCTCCTACTTTTATCTCTAGTGAAAATAAATAGATACCCTAGATTCAAAGCTAGTTACCTACATTGATTGAAAAAATTAAGGAACTAACCAAAACCAAGACTAGCCAAGAGAAGGTGTGTAAATATGCATATATTTTATTATAAAATAAAAAACACTTGGCTTCAAAACATGATCGATCAAACAAAATGTGGTAATCTTGAAGAATTTATGATGCACTTATCGAGGGTAAGGACTTTAAAATTTATCAAATTGCTATGCTAGAGAGTGTTGATTGTTTGGAAGAGTGAAAGGTAGGGGCCCTCTATGCAGCCATAACATAACATAGATAGACATGCATGCTTTCCTTTGTCCCCCATTTAAGGTCCTAATGAGAAGACCTACCCATCTTCTCTCCTCCATGCACTCGTACCCATGTTTGATGGCAACATAGTTTTGGGAAATTGATGGTATTTAATGGTCGTATAGAGTGTGAAACTTCATCTTCAACCTCACTTGGGATTTTATTGGAGAATAGAAACCAACTTGGAGGGCCTTTAGAAACCAATTATGATATCATTTCTCTTATTCATTAGATGATACCAACTTATGTCAATGGGACACCCTCCTTGAGAGGGATCTTTGTGGATTACTTGATGTATTTGGATGAAACTTTTGTATTTTTTTCTTATTTTCTTAGAGAATGTCCTTTTCCCTCCTCAGAATAGGATTTTTAGTGGAATTTCAGTTTATTTTATTGTATAGGAATTTGATCTCATCTCCTAAAAATGAGATCTCCTCCTCTTTTCATTTTCATGTTTTAGATGAGGGGAACAACCCCCTTAAGATTTAGAGTTGGATTATTTTGGTGTTTACGATTTCATTGTGGTGAATTTCTTGAGGATTTCATGCATATTTTTGATGGACTAATGGTGAAAGTAAAATTTCATGCTTGAATGGTGTTTGAAAGTTCTCTTGTTGCTTTATTTTATAGGTGAAGAATTAGATTGTATGCTTTGAATAGTTTTCATTCTACTTTGGTGATGCACCCTCATTCTCTTTAAGGAAAATCCCTAAAAGAGTCCAAGCCCTAAATTGGTGAATCTTGGTTTGGAAAAAACTCACCAAAACGTAAATATTCTTAAGCCCTCACAAATGGCTAAGTCATGTGATTCTTAGCCAACACCTCTTACCTTTGGGTTGCATGTCTCAACCCTCACGTTGGAAATTTCTTGACTCCATAGATGAACTAATGAATACAATGTTCTCTTGGGTGATGATCCCATTCATAACATCACCCTTTACCTTTAAATTTTACTGCAACCCTAATCCTATTGTGGATTTCTCTTGCTAATTACCTAGAAACTTAGCTCCAAATTCATCATAGCCTTAATATTATAAACATATTGAATTGAACCCTAGTAAACTAGCAAGAGACATAATCACCATAAAATGCTTAAAGAATACAATCCATAATAGTCATCTTGCCTATAAAGGAAAGTTCCTTATGATTCCAAACATGGATTTTACCCCATAGCATCTATGGACACCAATCCCATTTAGAAACTAGTGAAAGACAAATTCCTAAGTAAATTCTCAAATATTAAAAAATAACCCAAGGGAGAACACACAACCAAGAAACAAATATCTAATATGGAGAGGCATCTAAACTTGTTGATCAAAAATAAATTATAAAATAACAACACCTGAGGCTGAGTAGAAAGTATTTAAAAAGGTTAAGATAACATCAAAAAAATCCTTCTCCACCCTGACTGGGAGAAGGGAATAATTGAAAAAGTGATTATTAACCATCTCTGCACCATTTGGGTATTAAAATACCATGTACCTATCCCACAATACAAGCAACCTCCATCAAATAGCCAAAATCATCAATAGTCAAGACTAGGTTTTTTACCATGCACACAGAGGGTTAAAAAAAATAGTGTTTTAACCATGCACATGAAGGGTAAATAAAAGGATTTTTACCATGGAATTTTGTCCTTCTTCATCAATGTTCCTCTAGCTTCTCCTCCAATTTTGTTGGTGTTCATATAGATTCTCCTGGCTTCTCCTTCCTCTTGTTCCTATGCAAGTTTCTTCCTATGTAGTGGTTTCGCCATCATTATTGGACACAAACCATTGAGAAAGAAAGGGGTTCATAAGCACAACTAGTTGTAAAGGAGGAGGTTGAATCATCGGTTGAGGGTTCTGTGGGGTTCTGTGGGGTTCTTGTAATAGTTCAATGTGATTTTGGCTCTTGCCCATGGAGTAATGTAGATTATATATACATATATACATACACACACACACACACACAAATTTCCCTGAGGAGAAATCATAATTTTATTCACCCTGAAGCCAAGGAACAAAATTACATTCTGCAGATGTTTTTAGGCATTCAATCATGTAAACCTTTCAGCTAAAGATCAAAAAATAAAATAAAAACAGTAAAAGAATTAAATAAACTTTGTTGGGGTTTAAGTATGATAATAATCAATTAAATTCCCCCTTTTTCCTTTCTTCTTTTGAATATATTTCCAAACCCCTTAGCAGGGTTCAATGAATACCATGGCTAATTCATTCTCAGTGCCTTACATAGGGGCTTCTTTGTCTAATTCAAAATTATTTGTGATCCAGAGATAAAAAAAGGCTAAAAAATGAAACTGTTCATAATATTATGAAACTGGCGTCAATTTGTAGTGTTTGTCGTCCTAATTCCAATGATTCTTGAATCAACTCAATTCAACATCATATGAAGAAGTTATGGCATTCTGAAGTTTTTGACCAATAATTAAATAGTTAAGAATAGGGTTGATTGCGCTACTGAATGGGTAGTCTGTATAGGTGACATCATCAATTGTTTGTGTAGGGTACGATGGAAGGAGGACCAACTGGGTCTTGACACGTAGCATCATGGTATAAGTTTCATTTGACACATTTTGGTTGGTTCGTGCTGTTTAAGGTGGCCCAATGATAGGTCACCACGTGGCCCAATGAGAGGGTGCCACATGGCGCACCTTCGTTGGCCAAAATTTTTATATAGGCCCAAAGGCATCAACGGTGGTTCGACCCTCATACCTCCTACATAAAAAATCCACACTCTACTAGTGGACCAGTGCATTAGTTCTTAATAACTGTGAGAGGTTGCTTATATTTAAAGTTTAATGTTTTAGCTTTTGGGAGGACGGGTCAGGCAGTTAGCCCTAACCCCAAGTCACATATACACCATATGTCTTATGGTAGAGATTTAGCATGATGGGTGGGGAACATGGTCGTAGCCCTTCTCCAATCGAAACCCATATGACAGGGCAGAGGACATTGTGCTGAAGGGTGTAGGTGAATAAGCCCCAACCCCTGATTCTTGTGACCATTATGTGACCACAGGGGGTGCAGAGTTAGTGGGGGATGGAAGTTGTCCCTATCCCTCATTCCTATTGACAACAATGTGATCCTATCCCAAAGAAGTGGACGGCTAAACTAGTGGGGCCAAGCAGTTGGCCCCGACCCCTGGCCACATCGGCTCCACGTGACCCAATTTTTACGCTTAAGGGGTTATTGGTGAAATTAAAGAGAAACAAAAATGCACCTTTTGCGGCGGGAATATTGCCTATCCTAGCTGATATTTTGACTCAGCGGATCGTGTAAAGGGTGAAATCGTTGTGCGGTTAACATGTTTTGCCAATTCCCAAAACAAATAGCAGAGCTTGGCTTGGAGAAGCATATCTTGCTCAATTTTTAACATTTTTTAGCTCGAGAAGAGCCTAGATGGGGGTTTTTGAGTGTCCTGGACTCAATGGCAACCTAAATTTTCTGATTTAAGAACTTCATGTTGAAATTTTTTCAAAATCAAGTATTTTAGTGCTAGAGGCAAAGACAGTTTTTAAGCAGTATGGAGGCATATTTATTTGAGCATGGAGAGAGCCTAGTTAGAGGTTTTCCAGCCTTCCAGTTTCATATAAAACAACTGTTACTTTTGTAGAGAAGTTATTTTTAGTATTTTATCAATATTATAAGGAGAGAAGACCTTTTCAACTCTTCATTGTGAAGGAGTTGAATGTTTATTATTTTGATTTCAGGTGGAGTACAAGGACCTATTGTGTGAGAGTCCTTTTTATGTTGATATTTTCATCATTTTCTATAGGGATTCATCTTTCTGAGTGAGAATTCTTTGTAGGAGAATGTTTATTTCTAGGAGAAACAAGCCATTCTACTTTCAACAAGTTGTATGTAATCATTTTCTGTTGAAATCAGTATAGCGGTCTAGATATTGGAGTAGGCCCTGAGACGTAGCTCAGGAGGGGTGAACTTCGTATCAAGTGCTAGTTTCTTCTCTTCATGTTCATAATCTTGAGTTGCATGTGAATTTGTTTATCTTTTATGTTCATGTGAAAAACTCATCTCACCATCTTGAAGAGGTTGTGAAACTTATTTTACCTTTAAAGGCCCATTTTGTTAACTTGCAAAGTGTAAGAGGATGGTCAGTTTTTGATAGGAGGAGATTTCACCCTTTTTAATATCACTTTGATACATGATTTATCTATATACCACCATTCCATATATATATATATATATATGATTTTATGTATATTATTTATATCTCCCTCACCATAGATAGTATGGAACCTCCCAAGAGTTGGAGGAGTTGAGTCATTCAAGGTATGGAGCAGAAACTCCTATGAGTCTACATTAGCATGAAGAAACAAGCCTTCAAGGTTAGGACCAACCTAATAGTAAGAGATCCCTATAGAGGTGTTGGAGAACATAGGTAATGAGTTGCAATTAAAGAGAAAGGAAGAAGAGATAAGAAGATATATAGAAGTTTGACACCAATTTGATTGTGTTGTCGCTGCTACTAGACCCTCCAAAATGTCACTACATTCAAAGTTTGGAGCCTACTCAATTGTCACATCAAGTGTCACCTTGGTCGTCAAGTGTTATTTCAAGTCATTCTATATGTTTCAAGTATTATTTACCATTCTTAAGTGGCATCACATTGTTTAGAACATATCTAGTATATTTCATGGGTATATCACCTTTGTTTGTTGGAAAATGACACTTTTAGTCGCATTCACGTACACTTTGACCATTGTACTTGGGGAGTGTTTTTAAACTGGCATTTTTATGTCTATTTACCATTTTTCAATATTTTCTAAGTTTTAATAATGAGTTTGTATGTGTTGCACATTATTACATGTCTAAACTCATTTTGTTCACCCCTTCTTATATCCTCCATAATTAGACAAATTTTGGTTTCATAAGTGAACCCATTAAGGTAAGGACCACAAAAGTGCACCCTTAAGCCTTAAATGAGAATCCTTTGTTGTTCATAAGCACACCCTATGCCATCCAAGAGAAAATAGCACACTCTTAAGCATAATTCCCCTTCCTTGTTCCGAACTACGCCCTAAATAATCAAGTCTTCCTTAGAGCACACTCCTTCAACTCAAAGAACTGTGCCCTTCTTGAGCACATGAGTGCACTCTGAAGCCCCAAATCCTAACCCCTTCAACATTCAACAATGTGCCTTATTCCTTCCTTGTCCCTCTTGAGCACATGAGCGCACCTTGAAGCCCTGAAGCCTCATCCTTCATCCTTCAATAATGTGCCCTGCACCCTCCTTTTCTCGCTTGAGTGCACAACACACTTGGGAAGCCTGAATTCCCTTCCTTCATCCTTTGGACATTAGCCTTACACCCTCCCTTGAGTTTTTATCTCTCATGTTGAGTGCATGAGAACACCTTGAAGCCTCAAAGATTAAACCCTTCAACCTTTCATACACCCTTGCACCCAAAGGTTCTCCTTGCTCCTCTCAATCACATTGTTAGGTCATGAACAAGAAATTTGCATGAAACATATTAGGATAGGATATTTTTTAGGCTAATGTTTGCTTGCCATTCATTCATGAAATTTTGAGGTCTAAAATGGGCCTCCTAAGGAATATTATAAAATTATAATAGTGGAGATAATAAAATAAGATTATATTACATCATCATATTTTAAAGGGAAAAAAGAAAAAACTACTTTTCAACTCATATTTTCAACTTATCTCCCTATAGTTTTACTCAAATTTCAATTGGGAGCACTCATTGGATGCATAATTTAATTCCCCATCAAAGAATACCCATGTTGCATAATTTCTATGGACCTTTCTACACAAAAATGAGAGATACATGTAAAACATGATTACAATCTTATTTGTCATGTATTTCTCATTTTTCATGTAGTAGGGTCCATCAAAAGTATGCAACATGGTACTCCTTGGATGAGGAATTAAATTCCGCATCCAACGAGTCCCACTTGAAATCTAAGTAAAATTGTAGGGAGATAAGTTGAAAATAAGAGTTGAAAAATTAATTTTTATTTTTTATTTTTTTTCTTTTAACTTTTTTACTCCAAAAATGGTGAATCATCTGCCATGGTTTACATAATCCTTATCAATCCTATTGGTTCTTATAAATTTTATTTCGGTTGTACATTTTTGTTTTGAAGCCCATTTTGGACCTCACAATTTCTTTAATGAGTGATTGCAGTTGCAGGTATTTCAAGAACAACATGTCAAGGATGCATGAAAAATATCAAGCAAAGAGGGCAGTGAAAGGAAGAATTTGAGAACAAAGAACACATTGGAATATTAATTATCGAAGCATACCTTAAGACTCCATGAGATTAAAGACCCTTTGGAGGGTGAAGAGATCAACGACTAGAAGCTGCATGCAAGAGAAAAGACACAAGTTGAATCCATGTCACCTATTGAAGAAATTCCATGTCATCAATCACAATGAGTCAAGTCATCAATGATAGTGACTTATCATCTCCTCACCACATGATGATGTGGAAGTTATGATGTAATCATGTAATCATGTAATCACTGTAAAGACAAAGAAATTGAAGTCCAAGAGTCATGTATGGAAAAAGGAGCAATATATAGAAGTACAAAAGACATGTAATTCCAAGAGTCATATGTAAATTAAAAGTCGTTTGGAAATAAAAGGGTTATAGAAGTCCAAAGGTAATTATAAGTTTGAAAGTCAAGAGTTGTGAGGATACAAAAGGTCATGCCTCAAGTTATAAAAGGATCCCCATTACTCAAGAAAATGACTTTTAACATTGGCTTCTCCCATAAGGAATTAGAGAGAGAGAGATGGTACTTTTGGGGAGAAAGTAGTGGCTCTAATGCTCCACTATTACAGGTAGTGATGTTCATTGTACTTATATATTTTGGAACTTTTTCTTAATACTTTAAGCCTTTTGGCTAGCAAATTTCATGCATGAATATAGATGCTTTGAGACTATTCTTGTAATGATTGCAATTTATATTGGGTTTCATATGACCTGAAGTAATTGAACTATTTCGGTGACTTTGGGGCTTAACTTGTTGGAAATTTGTTGTGATGATTTAATGATCGTCGCATCTATGTGAACTACTTAGCTTGATGTCTAACAATTCTTTCTCATTATGTGCATGTGTCTCCATCAGATTAGTACTATTACTTATCTTTTAGAGGCTCAGTTTTTCTCCCTTGCAGTGAAATAAACTCGATACATCTAGAATCAAACACTTCACAAGGCACACTATATTTCTCATTCAAATGCACATGTGTGCTTCTCTCTCGTGCTAACCACTTAAGCCAAGGAAAATCTTCAAGTAAATGACAGTTGGGCCATATTTCCGGATGAGATTCCTACATCAAACAACATGAGGTCTAATTGGGACCTCATATCAGGGATATCCCCTAGATGTTGGTGGTATCCAACATCGTCAACATTATGGAGCTAGAAGGTAGTGATATCCCAAGCACTATCCCAACTCTTATTCCTGAAGTAGGAGGGTCCTCTCAACTTGGTTTGGATTTGGCTTACGAAGTTACCTACGAACAAATTTGTGCAATTTGGCCTATTACCTATCATTTTGGAAAAGCTATCTGTTTACTCCATGTTGCTCATAACCTTCCTCATCATCCTAAGAAGAAATAAATAACTCGTACTGGTGTTCTGGTTGCATCAGTGGAAGATTTTATTTTCCACTCTTGAAGAATTAGCAGAGTATTCAAAAGACACAGTTCAACCAGATCCACTTCCACCTATTCACGAAGAGTTTGAGGTGGATATTGTTCTTTCTGACGAAGAAAAGTGAGGAACTGATTTTGAGTTTAACGAAATTCTAAATGGTGAAGGAGAAGGCTCATTAGATTTGAAGAAGGAGGAGAAACCAAGAGACGAATATTTGGTTGATCAAGATTCGGATTGGATGGACCAAGGGCTACTCTCCCTTCTGGATAACCTTCATAAAATGCCTAGAAATCTGGATAAGTTGCTATCTAAGTTTGATCCTAAAAAGAAACAAAAGGCTAAAGATCATATCAATGATTTCTACATGCATATGGGGATGTTAGAGATATGGTACATTGATGTTTCTTATAGGATTTTCCCTTTTACTTTAGAAGGTAGAGCAAAAAAATGGTACCATAGTCTTCCTGTTAATTAAATCCATGGTTGGAGGGAATTTACAGAATTACTTTTGGACAAATTCACCGATGACAAGACTCCTGCCATGTTATTAAAAGAGCTCAAAAATATTAAGATGGGGGAGAAGGAGAAAGTCAAATTCTTCAATCAAATATTCAACCACATATTGAACATGTTCCCCCAAAACACACAACCTCATCATTCTATCGTTATTGAATATTATACATCTTCCCTTCCGATAAATATTTATGTTTTTGTCAAAAGAGTTGCAAAGGATAAACTAGATTTAAACTTTGTAGAAGTGATCGTTGTAGAGAAATACTTGTGCACCATAGGAGCTATTGTTGATGATGAAAAATTTAAAGACTCCAAGGAGACTGGAAACTAGTCTCAACCTTCTTCAGGTAAAGATAAAGAAAATGATTATGTTGATATTGAAACATTGACTAGATCTTTAAAGGAACTCACTCACAAAGTTTCAGAATTAAAGAGAAGGTCAAGTAATGCTTCTACTAGTAGCAATCCCCCCAAGTATTTCCCATTCAGAAGGAATAACAAAAACAACAACCAACCGACTAAATATTCCCATAGCTAAAATGTTGTGTTAAATATTGAAAGTATTGACATGGATAAATGTTTTTCCTTCCATCAGGAATGGAATTCAAAGAATACATGCCCATACTGGAATGACAAGATGAATTCTCTAGTTGCACACATTGTTGATAGTTTACTAGTAGACAATCATTCTGAGTAGACAAAAGAAATAAATGAACCTGTGGCAACTGAGGAAAGTACAAGTATCAAACATGTTGTTAATGCTTTTTATTTATTCTCAATACTGACAAGAAGAGTTTGAAACACCAATGCAAAGTGATGCCCCACCTCAGAAATAAAATGGTCGTTATACTTTTAGGAGAAAATGGCCCATTCTTGAATAGGAGGTGACGAGGAACAATCGAAGGATAAATTGTTAAGAGGCATCGCACCAACAACTAATCCCTCTCAGAATGCACAAAATAAATCTAGAAACGCTACTACTTCTAAGAATTCTTCCACTAGTAGTAAAAGCAAGTCTATCACTCTGGAAGTGTCAAATAAAGCTCCTCCTCTAGACAATTCAACATTGCTTGTTAAAATTGAAACAATTGATTATAATATTGTTGAATATTTGAAGAGAGATCTCCAACATTTCCATCTTTTAGCTTACGAAGATAATAGGCCAACATGAACTACTTGTCCAAGCATTTTAACAACCTTCATCAAGTGACAAAGATTATACTTCTCAAAAGGTGTTTGGTAAGTCTTATGGAACTCTCGAATTTGTAGTTAACACTATAAATCTAGATGCTAATAATCTCTTCCCCTCATTTTTTCTAACTTTTTATTAATTACAATGCCCATAATTTTTTGGCTGATTCGAATGCATCTGTGAATGTAATGCCACTATCTATTGTTAATAAAATTAACGCTAAATGGGATAGAGTTGATGCACAAATCATCCAACTAGACAGATCCCTTGTCCAAGATATTGGTGAAGTCAAGAATGTTATTATCTATTTGTCATCTGATTAACAGGTACACCAATGTATCAATATTTTAATTGTGGACATCCTTGAAGCCTATGGCGTGCTCTTGAGTAGAGACTAGTCTAGTTAATTACAAGATTAATTCACTATAAAATGGTCACACTTATGGCTTCCATATAAGGGAAAAAAAAAAACCAGATTCAAGTGGAGAGTGAGTCATACATGAAATATACTATTAAACCACTTGAGTTTCATAATGAACCTATTTCCTTTTCCGACCTAATCTTTTGAAATTATTTTTTGGAAACTGATCACAGGTGTTATCAAGCACAACCATTACATGTCCCACCTAATACACAGTTGGATCTCCTTCATTATACTCCATCTAGTGCTAATGAATCCTGTAATATAGATGTACATAATAGGAATAATAGTATAGGAACCATTTTAGTAGCTAATAATATATTGACTATGTACTTCAATCATTCTAAAAAGCAAGATGGATCTGGAGTTGGTTACATAATCATATACCCATGTAATAAGAAGTACATCATGTCATACTGTTTGGAGTTCGAGCTTACAAATAATACTGCCAAATATTAAGTGCTTGTTCTTGGGTTAAAGAAAGCCATTGATCTAGAGGTAGAGTTGGTCAAGGTAATTGGTAAATCAAAAGTGGTTAATCGAGAGGTACGAGATACTATCCACTGTGTTTCACCAAATCTTAAAAAATACCAATGGGAGGTATGGCGACTGATTACTCATTTTAAATATTTTAATATTATTTCTGTTCCTGGACTTAGAAGTGTTGCAACAAACACATTAGTTGTTATAAACACTAGAATTTTGCCTTTGAAAAATGGTTTTTCTATAGATATTATATATAGACCATCTATGCATGATAATGTCACTAATTGTCATGTTTTCAATGACGACCAATAGATACTGCATTTTATGGCTAATGCAGACGTGTTCAAAGATGATACCATTGAGGAGGATGAGGACGATAAGGCTTTATAGGAGGAATCTAATGCAATGAAAGGAAACATTATGCCTAAAGATTTAGTGTCCTTGGAAAATTTATATGACCTACCAAGCCGGTTTAGAGGACCAACTAATACTAAAACTTAGAGCTCGAAGTTGTCATTCGAACAAGTCAAATTGGGAACTCAAGAAGATCTGAAATATGTAAACCTCGGTACATGTTGTTCTCCAAAAGAATGACAAGCATTCATCTACCTATTCAAATAGTACCAAGATGTGTTTGCATGGACCTATGATGATTTGAAGACATACGATACTTGTACCATCTAACATGTCATTCCCATTGTTAGGTTCCTATACCAATAGGTTTCATCTTTCATGATTGACAATGGAAGGGATAAATATGTTCATCATTGCAGGCTGCAAAGGTTCCATATTTTTGTGTACATGCTATGAAAATTAAAAAATGAAAAGAGGGTATGCCTTAAAAGAATAATCAAAAGGCAAGAAAATCAAATGGTCAAGAAAAAAGTGAAAATGAACCCCAAACTAAAGACCAGGAAAGTGGCCAGTCAAAATGCCACTACTATCTTTTGGGCAGTACCATGATCTGCAAATACTACTGCTAATAATACTTGATGGGTGGCCCAATAGTCTAAACTGGACCATGCCATGTTTAAATTGCTTGTTGCAGAATAGAGAATGTTCCCTGTCCAAACAGCTCAAGCTTGGCAGATGACTAGCTAGGTAGAGAAATGAAGGTGCCCAACTGCTTAAGCTGGGTCCTTGGAAGAAATAAGGGTACATTTTAGATAGGAGGGCAGTCAAAAGAAAAAGAGGACAATATGGGTCTGCTAATTCAAGTGCACCCACTTTAAATGAAGAAAAAATGTTAGGATTACTAGGATGGGTAAGTAGTGCAAGGTTGCAGAAATGGAGGGCCATCACCAATTGGCTTATTAAGTGCAAAGACTCATGCCACTCAGGGTATTGGCATCAAAAGCAGACAGTGAATGGCAAGCATTGGAAGCATGTCTAATTTCCCCTATTTTCCCCCAAACTTCATTTACTAACACCCCCAAGGGCCTTGAGATCTGCTCAAGTGTCCAGTCCCATTTCACTTCATGACAAACTACTGGGTCAAACCATGAAGTTTAATCAAGAAAAGAAGCCACATTTTTTGTGTAAAAAGGCTTTCTTATCATTTCATTTAGCTTCAAATTCTAAGTTTTATCCCTTAGAACTCAGTCTTTACCCCTTCACTCACCTCACAGAACCATATTGACCACTAATGTACTATTTAGCCCCCTAACTCCACCCTTCCCTAATTCTATTAGAATCTATGAAAAATTTCCCAAAAAATATCTATAAATACCCTCCCCCTAGCATTATAGCTATATAACCCTTCCTTGGGGAAATATTAACCTATATGGGGTTGATATTAACCCCTTTGTCCCTAGACTATGGTTTTTTCCAAGAAACTACGGTTAAATGTCAAAAATCCTAAACCCTGCCCTCATTAAACCAATTTGCCCCTTTTAACGCCCAAAACCTACTTTATTATAAAGTTTTTTAATAAAAAAACATTTTAAATAAAATGTGCGCCTAACCCATAAAACCCATAACCTAAAGTTTTCTACCCTCCCCGCGCTCGACATAATTAAATCTAATTAAATATTGGGCGGGTCCCCCGCACCTTAACACGCTGTCACGTCATAATCGCCGCCCACTGCACGATCATTGACCCCACCCATCTAACGGTGGGCGGTCATTCTCACAGGAGAACCACCCGACCTTTTGCATCCGGGGGACTGGCGGTATTGCCGTTGTACCCCTGCCACGCATTGGCCTCCTGCGATGTTCACTGCCCCCCCCCCCCTCAAAACCATTTACCGCCCTCAGGCTTCCTGGGGAGACCACTTACCGCCTCCTCCCCGCGCTGACGTCACGCCCCCGTCAGCGTGATGTCACCCCTCCTTTGCTGCCACCATGCCTCCACGTCATATCCATGTCACTTGTCCACCAGTCCACCCTGCCACCGTGTCACTGCCACCTGGGCACCCACGTCAGCTGTTACGTCACCCGTCCGTACCTGGGCCCATGATGACGTCAGCATGACGTCATCACCAAAAAGGCGCCAATATGCCAAAAATGCATAAAAAGACGAGAATTAGTCGTTATTGGTCATTGTTGTTCATTGTTTCCGGAGCACCTCTGCATGCAAAATCGACGTGCAACGGTCAAAACACAAAATCCACCTGCCAAAGTTGCTGCCGCCTCCATTATCAACCCGAGTACCTGCAATTCGACTGGTTCAAATGCCTCCTACGCCATAAAAACCAGGTATTTGCCGCAGGTGTCCTTCTTTACCCATTGTTCTCCTTTGCTCTCCTAATTTCCTGCATAAGAACTCTATTAAAGGCTCCCCACTGATAAATTAGCCACTAAAAATTACTTAAGAAGCTAGTTAAACCCCTGCGTGAAAAACCTCCGGAAGAAACCCGTGCCCCTCTGTAAAATTCACCACAAAAGCAATTGAAGGAGCCGAGCTACCGGCTAGAAAACGAATTCAGCAGTTCCCTCACCCCTGCTAATAGAAATTCCCTGCAAATAACCAGCTAATTAGCTCAACACACTCTGGTTCTTCAAAACAGAGTGCCCCACAGTTCATTAATCCTGTAAAAGCCTCCTTACACTGTCAAGCTGCTCACTGCCAAACACAAGTTGGCCAGCATTCCTCAGCATTTGTACCAAACTTGAAAATCCAATAAGACATCCAATTAAAACCAGACAATGGCCACTCCAGCTGCTCTGGATGTAGCTCCTGTGAATCCACCTAGCAAAGAACTGGAAGCCATGCCACTGGTGGACAGTGATTTCCTCATTACAGACTTTGTGGCAGAGAGGAATCATTTACAAACTTTCTACCAGCTAAGGAACAGTCACTTGGACAATAGTGACCTGTATGGCATTTGGGAATCCAATCTACCCACCTACTTCCTGCCTTCTGTAAACATTTTTCCTGAAGTCATCCACCTCTGTGCAGAAAACTATGACCAGAAGCTCAAAGCTGTGAAGTCTCCATCTGGGAGCATCCTCTTCTACATAACACCAGATTCCATCAACCAAATGCTGAGCTACAAGCAAACCCAGCTGCTATACCCCTTCTCCATTAACTACTTGATAGATGAGGGCTCCAAGCTCTCTAGCACAGACATAGCTGCAATAGCCAGGAAATTCATGAAGGTAGACTGCCAACCTTCTGGGCCACCTCCTTTTTCTTATGCAAATTTCAATGAGGCAGGAAAGCTACTGGTGGATATGCTAACCTCTGTGCTGGGGTTCACAACAAATGAGCATATTGATGAAACTGTGCTGGTCATGCTGTCTACATATAGCCTTGAGAAACCCCCTGCTAGTAAGTACAATTATGCCAAATATATTGCCAATAAGATACATGATCAATTGTCAAGACTGAAGAGGGAGGCAATATTTAAGTATTCCTCATACATCTATCACCTATTCATGTACTATCAAACAGACTGCTTCCAGTGCCCAATCAAGAAGCTAGACTCATAGGGTGAGAGGAGGTTTGTTATCTTCTGGTCTTCAGTCTTCCACCAAGTCCAGAATTCCCCCTACTCGTACTGTGAATTTATTGACCAGTTTGTATATCCAATCACATGCCTCTTAAAGAGGACTCCTCCTGCCAGATTGTCCAAGGATATGCAAAAAATCTTGCAGCTATCCAGGAGTTACAAGATAGGTGATTCGTACTTGTACCAAAATCACACAGTCATCAGAATCTATGGTTTTGAGCTCTGTCCATACAGGCTCCCAAAATGTGTGCCTATGAGGTTATTTGCCCTGGAGTACTATAGACAACTTATAAACTTTCATCTAACACACTTCCACAGTGCCAAGAAGAAAGCCAACCTAAATTTCAGAGACCACCTAGGCCCATTTGTCATGAATAAGAAATATGGTTGGCAAGAAGCTGATCAAATACTGGGGCAACAACTCAAAATCAAATGAAGCTTCTGGTGGGTCCCTTATGACCCTAAAGGTTTCATCAGTGCTAGGAGGGTCAAGTGTAGGATGCTAGCCTATAAGCATTGCCCATACCCACAAATACAACACTTTGCCAACCAAGATGAATGGGTACCTGAATCAATAGTAGAGGAATTGACTCAGGAAGAAAAAATGGAGCAGACTGTGAAAGATCTGGAAAAAAATCTTGACTTGGATTCTTGTCAATAGGTCTTCTTCAAACAACCAGTCCAAGTAGGAGAAGGCACTTCTACTGCTCCTGCTGCACAGGACACCCAGCAAGCTCTTGCAACAACAACTACAGCAAAGGGGAAAGAAAAAATGGATGAACAGCAATAGGTAGAGACAGGGTAGCCCAGCACATCAAAGGATCAGCAGTCAGGGCAAGCCCCTTCAGAGCAAACTGAACAACCCCAAATCCCAGTTTTTCAGACTCCTCTCAATGATGAGAGAGCAAAAAAGAGAGATAGAGAGGAGGTCACATCTCCAACAGGGTCATCACAGCAACCAGAAGCTAAGAGGCCAAGGATTGACCCTGAAATAGAAGAAGGAGATATCAGTGAGGAACGGGCAGAAAGCCACAGCAGAGAACGACAAACAAGCCAGCAGACTGCCACTAGCTCATTTCAGCTAGAACAGGCCCTACAACACACCACAGAGGTATCCTCCTCAAGACAACAGGGCAAGAAACCAGCTGCAATCAAAGAAGGCTTCATAGAGATCAAGGCACAAAATGAAATGTTGAGAGTGCAGCTCTAGGAGCAATTCTTGAAGACAACTCCAGCCAAAAAACAAAGATTGATGGCTGCCTATGATCTGAAGGAGGAAAAAATGATCTTCACTCATTTGAAGCCTAAAGTCCCACATCCCAAGACCTCTGTAGATTACTATAGAACAAACTTGGAGGTCTTTTCTAAAGACATACACCCCATGGATCAGATTGAGCTGCACAAACAGACTGGGGAAATGGTGTATGCAACCCTTGCAGACAGGGAAATGCTGGCCCATCAGCTAAAAGAAGCCCTGAAGAACACAAACACACAGCTTGATTTGGAAAGGTTGTCTTCCTCTGCAAAGGACAACAGAATAAAGACTCTGGAAGACATAATAATTGATTTGGGACATGACCCAAAGGATCCAAAGGGTCTTAGAGCCCTCATGAAGAAGAAAGAGGATGACATTGCTGCACTAAGAAGGCAGGCAAAATTGCCTCCTACCATTCACCCTCAAACAACAGAACTTGCACAAGAAAAGCAAGTAGATGATGCTATGGAGCTGCTTCTGGTAATGAACCAAAGAATATTACAAATGGAAGCAGAATTAGAGAAAGCACTGCAGGACAAGCAAGGGGAGTCAGCCTCCCAGCCCCTTCAAACATCAACAACTCTTGGACCTGGCCCTCCCACACAAGCAGCAGTAGCCCCTTCTGCTATTCCAGCACCTACCACAGCTACATCAGCAACAGGAGCAACAACAGAAGCAACAGCAGCAACAAAATCCAGCATGAGCATGGAGGAGTTGATGAAAGCTGTCAAAGAGCTTGAGACTCAGGTAACTGAAATTAGTGATGCCAAGGATAGACTGGCCAAGCTGGAGACCAGTTATGATAAATCAAAGATGACAGTAGTAGAGAAACAAAGAGAAATAAAGGCTTTAAAGGCCAAAGTGAAAACTCTGGAAAAAGAATTGCTGCTAGGTAAAACCCTAGCAGAAATAAAGAAAGATTATTTGGGCCAAAATTGGCCAATCAATACAGGACCAATGGAGGTTGATTCAGGCAATTTTTGAGCAGGTTGAGCTGATAAATATGACTCATGTGGAAATACAAAGAGCCAGGACAACCCTGGGAATAATGCCCGAGTAGGCCACCAAAATGATACATTTCCTCAATAACCCCACTAGAGAGGAACTGGCAGTTCTAGAAATAAGCAACAGAACAGATACAATCCTGACAGCCAAAAAGGTACTGAACTTGAGGAATTTTACTCAAACTCTGGAGAGAAAATGTCAGGAAATGAAAGCAGAGATTGATGAATTCAGGGCAAAAATGACAATACTACAGGACAAAGGACTGCCAAGCCTAGTGACTGGCACAGGACAACTGCTGTCATATAATCAGTGTATGACAAGGATCAACAATTATGTTGAAAATCAGATAACAACATCTAGCAGCTCCACAGAAGAAGCAGGGCCTCCCTCTGGGCAGTCTCTCTATGACAAGTTAGAAAATCTGTTCTTTATTGAACATGAAATAAATCATCTGTTTGAGGTGCCTCGAAACTTCTATAGACATACAGAGGCAGATGAAACACTAGTGAAAATGAGGAGGCATCAGCTACCTCCAGCTGATTGGTGGCAAGCAATGCTGGAGATTTTGCCCAGATAATGCCACTATGATTTTTGCCTTTTTGAGAAAAATCAAAGTTTTCAAGTCACGGTACAGGTCAGCAGGCAGGTCAGCAGACAGATCAACACACAGGTACAGGAAGCATCTGTACAAGTGACTCACCAACACACCCAGACAGCAGGCTTAATTAACGCAGAGTTAAAGGCACAACTACAACCCACTTTCCAGAGCCATAAAGTCAAAAGCTGCCTGACAGAAAGATAGTGGCCATCTCAGCATTAAATGTTATATTTATGTTTTCATTTACTTTTTGTAAGAGAGTTGGTGGTGCAATTTATTGCACAATAACTCTCTGCTGAGATATTTTGTACCCTATTTTATATATATATCCCCTCAGATATCGTATTGAGGGTTGGTTGTAGTGTAATTCTTTCTGAAGAGCTCTATTGTATTTCTGAGACATTTTGATAATACAAATTGCTGGTGGAGATTTCTAGTTCCTATGCTGTCTGGAGATGGAAATGAATAGCTCTGTTTAGTTGCAGAATTATTGTGTCATTTGCTGGAGCAATAAGTTTCTCTGAACTGTGTATGTGTTTTCTGTGTTTTCCATAATTCTTTTGTTTTCATAATCTTAGTAAATAGAGAAAAATAATAGCCTAGGATTTGTTTGAACACTCTATGCTCAATCTCTATTTCTAAATATGTTTTCTTCTGGATTAGCCATGGATATGAATTCTTGATTGCTCATGTCTAAACTAATTCTGTCATGGTGAATATTGTTTTAAGAATTCTTAACTGCTCTTAAGCAATAACTTTCATGTTTCTTTATTAGCATAGTGAAAGATTCTTAATTGCCTTTCACTCACTAATTCCATAATTTCATCAAAAAATCTGGTAAATTGCTTCACATATGCCTATCTTGCTCTGCAACAACACTCTGCCTTCATAAATATACTTTCAGCAGCACAAATACCTCAACTCCATTGCCCAATGGACCAAACTGTTCTATAATCTATATCTCAGTTCTGTCTGGATTCACCAACCCACCAAATTCAAACAAAACAGTACACCATAACTAGCCTAAAAACATTCATCAAACAAAGCTAAATTATAAAGAGAGAGCCCTCTCTGGTTGCAGGTAGGCTAGGACCTGTAGCTAAAAGATTGGTCAGTGGTTACCTCGGCAGTATTCCCTTTAGGAAGCAGGGAACAACCTGAGTGTTAACAGAGCTCTCGAACTGGTTTTCCCCAAGAGTTGTAGGGGGTTTTTCCAGGGTCACATTGACCAAAAATCACTATGTTCAAATGTGTTAAATGACTGTTTGTACTTGCTGATTTTTATTTTTGCATTTTCCAACATTCTGTAAAATTTCCAGAATTTGTGTTTTTAGAAAAAAATGATTTTTTCAGTTGTTGAATGTATGGATATGGGAAAGGGCATTTAACTATATGGGAGAAACAAGGTGAAACAGAAAACCGGGGTGGGAAATGAGAAATTTCTACATGGTATCAGAGCTTGAGTGCTAAAGTGCAGTTTGGAACAGTAAGGAGAAAAATTACAGCCTGCTGATTTTTCACTCAGAAAATTCCAGCAAGTTGATTTTTCACAAACAACAGTTTTATCTTTACTACAGCAGTGCTATTTTTCAGTTTTAGGACAGCAGGATGTCATTGGGATTGAGGGTGGAGGATAGGTTGGATGGGCATACAAATTACAACGTTTGGAAGGAGAGAATGCAGAGTATCTTTGAGGAGGCAGAAGTCTAGGATATCATGGTGCATACAACACAGAACCCTGTTGTTGTGCCTACTCATGCTACTCAGTTGGCTGAGTATAATAAAAAGAACAACAAGGGTAAGAGGCTAATTCTAGATAGAGTCAAAGACCATTGCATTCCTCATGTGAGAGGAAAGAGCAATGCCCATGAGATGTGGACAACATTGTCCAATCTCTACCAGGGTACCAATGAGAACCGGAAAATGGTCCTGAAGGAGAAGCTGAAGAACGTTAAGATGGGTAATGATAGTGCAGCTGGATATCTCACAAAGATTACTAATGTGAGAGATGAGTTGGCAGCAATTGGAGAGGCCATTCCACCCATTGAGTTGGTGTGGATTGCAGTGAATGGCCTCCCCCGTTCATGGATGAACTTTGCTGATGGGGTTTGTGCATGTGAGACTCTTCTCACATTTGAGAGGTTTTGGGATGATTGCATTCAGACAGAGATCAGGAAAGGTCAGCTTGGAGTAGCCAAGCCAATTGAGTAGGATGAGGATGTAGCACTGTTGGCAGGAGGCAAGAAAGACAAAGGGAAGAAGCAGGCTTCCACAAGCAATGGTGGGGGCAAAGGTAAACATGGTAACACACAGAAGGACTATTCCAAGGTGAAGTGTTGGAATTGTCAAAAGATGGGACACTATGTAGTTGTGTGTCCGGAGAAGAAGAAGAAGAAGGAGAAGAACCAGAGCGTGGCAGCTTCAACAGAGGTTGAGGACTTTGCAGTTCGTTTTGACCGGGAGTTTAGGTTCACTGCATATGAGTCCTCTAGTGCAGGATCACCTACCACACAGGTTCAAAGGGAGCATGCTTTTCCCTCGATTAGTAGAGCATCTTCAGGTATCTGGTATGTGGACAGTGGGGCTTCACGTCACATGACAGGAGTCCGTGAGTACTTCTCTGAGCTTTCAGAGAGTGGCACTGATATAGAGGTAGTACTCGGTGATGACAGAGTTATTAGAGCAGTCGGGGTGGGGACACTGACATTTAAGAGGGAGTCCAAACTTTCCTTGAAGGTGACAGATGTTCTTTATGTGCCAGGGATGAGGAAGAACCTCATATCCGTCTCAACTTTGGAGGACAGAGGGTATGAGGTACTGTTCAGGGGAGGACAGGTGTTGATGTATCCCAATGGCACTCCAGCTGATTCAGCTAGAGTGGTAGGTGTACGATAAGCAAAGGTGTACAAGTTTGCATTCCAGTCCCTTGTGGCATTGAGCAGTAGTACCGACAACAGAGCTAGCAGTTTTGAGCTATGTGAGATTTGGCACCGCAGGATGGGACATATGTATCATGGAGCCTTGAGGACCTTGCGGGAGATCACTACAGGTGTGCCAGATTTTAGTACTGATCACTTTGATACTTGCAGAGGATGTGCGATGGGCAAGTTTTCCAAATCTCTTTTTCCCAGTAGTGACAGTAGAGTGACTGGGATACTTGATTTGATTCATTCTGATGTGAGCGGTCGAATGTCTCATGTTTCCTTGAGTGGATATGAGTAATATGTTTTATTCATTGATGATCACTCCAGGAGGACCTGGATTTATTTCTTGAAGACCAAGAGTGAGGTCTTCAAGCGGTTTCAGGAGTTTAGAGCTCTTGTGGAGACACAGACAGGTCGGAAGATCAAGTCCCTGAGGTCGGACAATGGGGGAGAGTACACCCTTGGAGAGTTTGTTGATTATTGTGTGGAGGCAGACATTAGGAGGGAGTTCACTGTTCCTTACAATCCCCAGCAGAACGGGTTTGCGGAGAGGAAGAACAGATGCATCGTAGGGGCTGCCAAAGCCATGTTACATGATCAGGGGTTGCCATTGTTCTTGTGGGCAGAGACCTGCAACACAGCTGTTTACTTGCAGAACAGGAGTCTGCATCGTGCCTTGGGGCACTTGACCCTGGAGGAGGCTTTCTCTGGGAAGAAGCCGGATATTGGTCATCTTCGTATCTTTGGATGCATCACATACTCCTACATACCCAAGGAGAAGAGGACCAAATTAGAGCCCACCGCAGAGAAGGGTATCTTTGTGGGCTACAGTGAGACCTCAAAGGCCTTTCGGATTTACATTCCTGCACAGAGGAGAGTTGTTCTTAGGTGGGATGTGAAGTTGGAGGAGGACAAGGCCTTTAGGAGGTCACGGGAGTTAGAGTATCTAGATCAGCCAGACCCACAACAACAGTTGAGTCAGTGGCAGGGATCAGGAGGATCAGGAGGTACATCTATGAGGATGTCAGGTCCGTCAGTGAGTAGTGGCTCGACGAGCTAGAGGGGTGGTGCTTCGGGTAGCATGCAGAGCAGTTCACATAGCAGTCCACTGATGGACAGTTCACACGGTACCTTAGCTTCTACAGGTTCAGGTGCAGGCAAGAGGACAACAAACAAGTAGTCAGGAGTTCAGGCTACTGATGGTGATGAGGATGAGTTTCATTATCCCATGGGAGAAGCATGCTCAGGGAAAAGGAAGCCCAAGTGGCTTCAGGACACCTTGAGAGATTCCATATCTGTTGCTAAGCCTAAGAGGCCGGTCAGAGAGAGCAGACCACCTGAGAGGTTTTGTAGCTATATGGCAATGGCTACCAACATCCTTGACTCTGAGCCTTCTAACTATGAGGAGGCAGCTAGCCAGCAGGTCTGGAGAGAGGCCATGCAGGAGGAGTATTTTCTATCATGAAAAATGATGTTTGGGAGGTGGTTCTGAGGCCTGAGGACAAATCCGTGGTTACTTCTAGATGGCTTTACAAGGTAAAGCATGTTGCAGATGGCAGTATTGAGAAATTCAAAGCAAGGTTTGTGGCTAGAGGGTTCTCCCAGGTAGAGGGAGTTGATTATGAGGAGACCTTCCCTCTAGTGGCTCAATGTACTTCGATCCACTCCATTATATCGATAACAGTAGAGATGGGTTATAAGATCCACCAGATGGATGTGAAGACTGCATTTCTCAATGGCTTCATACAGGAGGAGGTGTACATTGAGCAGCCACAGGGCTTTGAGGTGCATGGGAAGGAGTCCCATGTGTGCAGATTGAAGAAGGCCCTTTATGGCCTGAAGCAAGCTCCTAGAGCTTGGTACTCAAAGATAGATACATACTTGTAGGGGATGGGTTTCACAAAGAGTGAGGCAGATCCGAACCTTTACTATATTGTGATAGGTGTGGAGCCTCTCATTCTGGTGCTGTATGTGGATGACTTGATCATTATAGGTGTAGAGAGACTCATAGAGCACTGCAAGAGAGATCTTGCGGCGGAGTTTGAGATGAAGGTCATCGGCTTGATGCATTACTTTTTGGGTTTGGAGGTGTGGCAGGAGGAGGGGCATTTCTTCCTGGGGCAGGGGAAGTATATTGTGGACATCCTTAGCAGATTCCACATGGAGGATTGTAGACCCATGTCGACACCGATGATTACCAACTGGAAGAAGCTTCATGCTTCGGATTCCGAGTTGGTGGATCCGACATTGTACAGGCAGCTGATTGGTTCCTTGATGTATTTGGTTAACACTAGACCAGATATCTGTTTTACAGTCAACACGATGAGTCAGTTTATGTGTGAGCCTAGGAAGGTTCACTGGGTGGCTGCAAAACACATTTTGCGGTACTTGCAGGGGACAGTGGATTATGGTCTGGACTACAGGAAGGGAGATGGAGTGAGATTGGTAGGATACACTGATCCTGATTGGGCAGGTTGTGCTTCTGATAGGAAGAGCACTTCAGGGTGTTGTTTTGGGTTGGGTTCAGCAGTAGTGTCAAGGTTCAGCCGGAAGCAGCAGTCAGTAGCACTGAGTTCAGCAGAAGCAGAGTATATGGCAGCCAGTCTAGCTAGTTGTGAGGCCATCTGGCTTCGCAAAATGTTGTTTGGCTTATTTGGTCAGCCGTTGAGACCTTCAGTGATCTACTGTGATAATCAGAGTTGCATTAAACTCACGGAGAATCCAGTATTTCATGACAGGTCAAAGCATATCGGAATCAGATATCATTTCATCAGAGACTATGTTCAGAAGGGAACTGTGAAGCTTGAGTATATTTCCACTGATGAGCAGGTAGCAGACATTCTTACCAAAGCCTTACCATGGGGCAAGCATGTTTACTTCAGAGACAAGATGGGTGTGGTGAAGAACACCTTCCTCGGTAAGAGGGAGTGTTGAAATTTGGTACCGAAGGACAGGTGGTTCCCTTAGGCTTTGATCTTTGGCCTAGGGAAAAGTGTCCAAAAGATTTTAATTTTTCTCCTAAAGTGACTTTATAATTTTTATAAAGTTAAAATCTAATTTAAAAGGGACTTTAAGTGATAAAGTTACTAAAATCTAATTTTAAAGTGACTTTAATAAAGTTAATGTAAAATTAGAAAGGAAAAGTGACTTTGGAAATAAATGACTAAGTGGGTCTTTATTAAAGTGGGGTGAATTAAAAAATATAAAGTGAGATATAAATGTGCATTTAATCTCAGCCATTGATCTAAATCTATTTCAGCCATTGGATTTAGAGATCACCCAAAAGTCACTTGGATCACCCAAAAGTCACTTGGAGTTATATTAAAAGAGGAAAAGGAGGAAAAGATCATTCATTCTTTCATGAGCAGATTGGGAGAAGGAGAGCAAGAGAGCAAGGGAGATTTCTGGACAAGAAGGAGAAAGAGGCAGCAGTTTGGCACACATACCAGTCAGCTCTTCAGCAAAATCAGAACAGCAGAAAGACAAGCAGAACAGCAGCAAGAACAAGCAGAAAAAGCTGATTTTTT
>APFE031625783.1:0-10285 GCA_000404065.3 Pinus taeda | reverse complement strand
CGAAAGTAGATAAACGCTGCTTCAGTCGATCTCCAGTTAGCTTGCGAAACTTTGGCTTGCAGATCACCCCAGTACCTTTGATCATTTTAGACCTTTGTATGATTGACTCTAATAAACGATTGGCTGAATTACCTTCATTCTTTTGATCTCGTGATAAATAAACTGGCTTCGAAAAGACATACAAGAGCTAATCCAGATCCGAATCCACCTCCGATTTATGAAAATCCAAATCTGATTCGAAAATTCCTCCGTCAAGAAAGCTCGGCGACTCCATTGGTTAAATCTCATTCATGCCCTGCACTTGTTGAATACCTTGACGAACTTCCTTTTGACGCAAGGTTTTGAATTATCATTGTTCAAGACTAAGTCCGAAAATGCTCTCGATTCTATTGTTCCAAATCCTGACTTTGCTGCAGCTCTTGAATTTGAAAGGCATAATAGGTTAATTGACAATTTTATATTGAGGCACCTTCAGATCACCATCCAAGCAACCAATCTTTCTAAGTTTTTGGAAGCCATATCTGTAAACATTGGATCCACCGTCACGGCATCTACCTCAAGGATTCCTAATGAACTGCCTTTCATTCCTATCATTCCTTTGCATCCCATAATTACCTACTCTGAAACTACATCTAATTCCCCTTCTTCATCCCATATTGCTTCTCCTCCGCATACTCCACCTCATACTCCCCATACAGTAGCTGCATCCACTCTGCCATCAACACTGAGAGTAAATCCACCAAGAGCAATGGCTGCTCACTTTGCACCTCTTGCTTTAGCTCAGATATTTCATGATATGCCACCGGATTACCAAATAAAAATTCCTTTATTTGATGGAACTCCTCAAAGTGTTCCCACTCAGCAGCACATAGATTAAATGACAACTTTTTATGATTTATATGAAATTGATGACGAAGATGTAACTATGCGATTGTTTGTGCAAGCATTTGGAGGAGAAGTGAGAAAATGGTTCAGAAGTTTGGGAGCTAGAAGTATACCTACCTTGGCTGAACTTCAGAAGCATTTTCTTGATCGTTGGGAACTTAGAAAGGATCCGCTCCAGATTAATGCCGAGTACAATAATACAAGCGAAATCCCGGTGAGTCTATCCAAGACTACATTATCAGGTTCAATACAGTTTATAATGCTATCCCTCATGATTTAAGACCATCTAGAAAATCAGCTCTTCTTAAATTCCCGAATGGCTTTGATCCGGAGATGGCTTACTCATTACGGGATAGAGATCCACCCACTTTAGAAGATATGCAAAAGATCACTGTCAATGTTGAGGCAAATCTGAACGACAAGAGAGCACGTTTGAAGGCAGAGAAAAGAGTGACTATAAAGGAAGAATCTACATCATCAGAACCACCTTGGCTTTGCGAGATGTTCAAAAGACTCAACCTTGACAAATCAGAACAGCAGATTCATAATCCAAATTACCATGGCCAGCAGCAGCCTCAGTACAGAATCAAGCAGCGTGAACCAAGAGTACAAGAGCCAGCAGCCCAGAAACCAATCAAAACTCCTCTTTTGCATAATTTTGTAACTCAAGATTTGGATGAAGATGTTGATGTTGTAGGGGAACAAAATCACTTCTTTACGCCTGATGATCTGCCCATTTACATTATCGAAGAAGATTAGTATGGAGAAAGTTCAGGCGCCTAGCAAGACAAATATTTTATCTTGGCTAATGATGCAGATTTAGATGACTACCAAAGAGAATATTTGAATGCCTTGTCCACTCAACATAAGCAGTATTCATTGAGGAACTGAGATGTGCCTATCAATCCCATTCAAAAAAGAAAGGAAGCTACAACACCAAAGATGGATTCACCGACACCACCGAAGAAAGGAAAGGAGACAATTGATCCCACAACTAGTAAGATATCAGTAGCAGAAAAGACAAATCAGGCAGCTATAATCAAAGATAGAAGAGAGATTCTAGCCAAAGAAGTCGACAAAGTTTGAGCATTTAGTTTGGAAAATGAAATTTCCAAATTAAAAATCTCTATTCCTTTGACTGAAATCATGAAAAACAGCAGCTACCGAGGTCAAGTTTCCAAAATTATGAAATTCGATCCCAAGCTTGACACGGTGAACGTTGAACATGATCAGCCCGAATTGATCTTTGAGCCAACGTTGAATGGCCAGTCCCCTGCGAGTGATGTTCCTCCCTTTTATATCAGTTTGAGATTGCATGAATATGTCTTGCATAATTCCATGTTCGATTCGGGTGCTTCACATAATTTGATGCCAAAGGAAATCATGGGGAAGCTAGGATTAGACATTACCAGAAAATATCATGATTTATATTCATTTGATTCCAGCCGCGTGAGATGTATCAGGCTCATCAAAGATCTGGTTGTTAGCTTAGATCAAATCCCAACGAAAAATGTCTTGATGGATGTGGTTGTGGCAGACATTCCTCCACGGTTTGGTATGCTACTTTCGAGATCTTGGGGAGCTAAGTTGAAGGGTACTTTGCAATTAGACTTCTCTTATTCCACAATTCCAGTCTTCGGGCAAATGAGAAAGCTATATCGCAAGCAAAAGATAAAATATATGATAACTAGTAAAGAGAAGCCGATCAATCATCCTGTAAATTATGTACATACTGATTTGGAGTCATTTGTTTTATTTGCTGATAGTTTTAATGATATAGATAGTCAGTTAGTTCAAGCAGAAGATATACCAAAGATCACTGAAAATTTCAGAGAAGTACTACAAAAGGAAAGAGGAGAAAAGCAAGCCATCATGGAGCAAACAGCTGAAGAAAAGGGGCAACAAATAGGAAAATCAGAGGCAGTACAATTTCAGCGCTTGGAGGAGGATGAAGATGGTCTTTGGACCATGTATTTTGATGGCGCAGTGGGTAGTGATGGTGCTGGTATTGGTGTGTGGATTCGAAGTCATTTTTCTGCTCAAGACAAAGTTCTAAGCAAGGTGAGAGTGTGTTCTTATAAACTAGCATTTGATTGTTCAAATAATGAGGCAGAATATGAGGCTCTCATAGCTGGCCTAAAGATTCTTAAGAAACTGAAAGCTAAGAAGATTGCGGTCTATGGGGATTCCGAGCTAGTGATCAAGCAAGTAAAGGGTGGGTTCTAGACCAAACATCCTCGCATGAGGGCATATCGAGATGCAGTCTTAGACATTTTGAATTTGTTTTCTGATTATACCTTGACATGTGTGCCTCGCCTACAAAATGGTGTCGCGGATGGACTTGCTAAGGCAGCAAGAAATTTGAAAATTCCAATGAATTCTAGCAACAAATTTGAGATTCATGTGAAGCATCGTCCCACCGTCCCAGATAATCAGCGATGTTGGCAAGTTTTTCAAGATGATGAAGAGATCAATGAGTTTCTGCAAAATAAGGGTAAGCTCAAAGATTCCTCAATAGATATTGAAAATGATGATGGTGATGAAAAAATACAAGTAAATCAAATGGATGTGCTGCAACTTAAGGACAATATTATTCCTAGAGGTTTGATTCCTTTAGAGGAGCTATTCGACCAAGATGATGTAGCCCGAAAACCGACATTGGGACCGACCTAAAAGGGTGTTGAAGAGGTGAACATCGGGACAGCTGAAAATCCCAATATGGTTAAGTTATCAAGGTCATTATCACCAAAGGTAAAAGCTGAATATATGAAATTGTTGTCTTTATTCTCTGATGTATTTGCATGGGATTACTCAGATCTGAAAACATATGATACAAATATCATCCAACATACTATTCCTATCATGCCAAATCAGAAGCCTTTTCGTCAAAAGTTGAGGAGAATCAATCCAAAACTGTTGCCATCAATTGAGAAAGAGGTAAATAGATTATATAAGTCAGGAATCATCGTGCCTATCCGATTTTCAGATTGGATATCAAACTTGGTGTCCGTAAGGAAGAAGACAGGTGAGATTCATTTATGCATTGACTTCAGAAATATGAATAAGGTGTCTTTAAAGGACAATTATCCGCTACCCAAAATGGATCATATATTGCAGAAAGTAGTTGGAGCATCAAGGATGTCACTACTCGACGGTTATTCAGGATATAATCAGATTTTAGTGCATGAGGATGACCGTGATAAGACCGCATTCACCACTCCATGGGGAACATTTCATTATGCAAAGATGCCTTTTGGTTTGCAAAATGCAGGAGCTACTTTTCAGCGTGCAATGGACGTAGCTTTCGCCAATGAGAAAGATGTGTTTTTAGTTTTTTATCTTGATGACTTGACCATATTTTCAAATTCAGATGAGGAACATTTGTATCATTTGAAAATTGTTTTTCAAAAGTGCAGAAAATATGGCATCTCGTTGAATCTGAAAAAGAGTCTTTTTTCCATGGATGAGGGCAAACTTCTTGGCCACATCATATCTAAAGATGGCATCCGTATTGACCCAGTACGTGTTGAAGCCATTCAGCAAATTGAACAGCCCCGGAACAAGAAAGAAATTCAGTCCTTCAATGGCAAACTGAATTTTCTACGTCGCTTTATTCCAAATCTAGCGGAGCATCTTAGAGATATCACAAGCATGCTCAAGAAAGACAGTCAGGTAAAGTGGACCGAAGAGGTGGTTAAGTCATTTAATCTAGTAAAGTTAGCTCTTTCTTCAGCTCCTATTTTGATCAGTCCCGACTACACTAAAGACTTTATTTTGTTTTCATTTGCTTCTGAGCACACTTTGGCAGCCGTACTAAGGCAGAAAAGAGAAGGTGTTGAAAAGCCCATTGCTTTTTTCAGTCGGATTATTAGAGCTGGAGCATTGAAATATAATATCATTGAGAAGCAAGCACTTGCGCTTGTGAAAGCCTTGAAAGATTTTCGTGTCTACATATTGCATTCTCATATTCTATCTTATGTTCCTAACGCAGTAGTTAAAGATATTTTAGTACAGGCAGATCCGGAAGGTAGAAGAGGTAAGTGGATTGTTGCGTTGTTAGAGTATGATGTTGAAATTAAACCCACCAAGCTGATCAAAGGTCAAGGACTCATGAAGCTAATGGCTGAAACAAATCTGCAAATCCTAGACATAAATTTGATTGCTGCTATGTCTCATGAAGATGAGGAGAACCCATCCATTTAGGTATCTGAAATGTTTCTTTCTTCCCCATGGTATGCTGATATTTTAGATGTACTTCAGCATTTATCTTTGCCTCCTGGAATGCCAAGAAACAAAAGTAGAACATTGAAATTGAAGGCTGCCAAATTTTGCATTCTCGATTCAGCATTGTTTTGGAAAGACCCTGGCGGGATGTTATTAAATTGTTTGGTAGAGGATGAAGCCCAAAGAGTCGTAGAAGACTTTCATAGAGGAGACTGTGGAGGTTATTTGTTTTGGAAGACCACAGCAAACAATATACTAAGGGTAGGATATTATTGGCCTTCATTATTTTCAGATGTTTATAAGGTTGTTAAAAATTGTCACGAATGCCAAATTTTTCAAGGAAAGCAGAAGCTCCAGCCTTTGCCTCTCAAACCAATTGAAGTCAGCACACCTTTTCAGCAATGGGGATTGGATTTCATTGGTGAAATTCATCTGGCATCATCAGGACAGCATCAATGGATATTGATGGCCACGAACTACTTCACAAAATGGATTGAAGCAATTCCTACTCGACAAGCTACGAATGCGGTAATTATTTCTTTTCTTGAGGCTAATATTTTGTCACGCTTTGGATGTCCAAGTAAGATAATCACGGATAATGCAACAACCTTTAAGTCAAAAAGGATGATTGAGTTTTGTTATAAGTAGAATATTAGTTTGGGACATTCAACTGCATACCACCCTCAAGGAAATAGATTGGTGGAGTCATCTAATAAATCCTTGGTCAATATCATTAAGAAATTGTTGGAAATCAACAAAAAGGGTTGGCAGAAGAAGTTGATAAATGCATTATGGGCTGATAGGGTGAGTCAGAAAAAGTCTATTGGTATGTCTCCTTTCGAGCTGGTGTACGGAACAGACATGGTTTTTCCCACTTCACTTGCTGTCCCGGTAGTCAAATTGCTTCAAGAAGCGGGTAGTGAAGAAGATCATATGTAGAGAAGAATAAATCAGATGATTTATTTGCAGCAGACATGGGAGGAGGTATTTCAAAACACTTGCAAATTGCAGGAGCATATCAAAAGGATTTATGACCGGAAAGCAAAGGCAGATACATTTCAGCTGGATGAGGTTGTTTTAAGATGGGATGCTCGTCATGAGGACAAGGGAAAGCATGGCAAATTTGAAAATTTGTGGAAAGGACCTTATAAGATTGCAGCATATCATGGCCAAAACGCTTTCCTTCTCAAAGAGATGAACGGAGATGAATATCTTGGAGGGTCGATCAATGGTCGGCTGTTAAAGAGATATTACTTTTGAGTATTTTCTGCTCAATTCATTGTCGTTGTATATATCATTTTACTTTTTGTTCTATCGCACATGTACACTAACTTATCATCTTCAGTTTGGGACCTGAAGTGAAGGCTATAATTCTGAAAATGAAAGTTAGTAGGTCTAAGTTTGTCAAGTCAGTTGTCTTAATCTTTAGTTTCAAGTCTAGTTTGGTCAAAGCGATGTTTGTTTTTTCAGTCAAATTCTCAAGATTTTGTGTTGGAAATAATGACTCCATCACCCAATGGATGAAGGCATTGTTCAGCTCTTACAGAGATCTATGGTTCTTGGCATCTCCAAGGAGCTACCATCCCCATTGGAGCCAATGTTAGAGTCGGTCTAAGTTATCCCTCCATCAGAGATCAAAACTCCTTTTTGCATTTCATACTTTAAGTGTCCCATCAGTTTTAATCAGTTGCATTTCGTTAGGCATGCCATAACTCTAATGGAGTGGTCTATGTCATTCATTCCCCTCGTGCATATCGCTGCTGGTTTAGGATGAGTCATAAAGCTTCACAAGTCAGTTTTTGAATTTTTTAAGTCTAGGTCTAGGGTTTCAGTTATTTTAGTCCTGAAAAGTCTTAGAAGACCAACAGGCTAGAGGGGTTCCTTTGATAAATCATCATTTCAATAATTGTCACCATTATACAACTGAATAAGGAATTCTCTTCAAAACTCTGTTTTGAAGACAAGTCACCACCTTATTTTTGTAAAAATTGTCAAAATTTTCAGTTCTTCGAATGTTCAAGTGCAACCCTGGTCTCCTTTGCTGAAACATATTAGAGCTATACCTGCAAAAAATTATCAGAGAAACTCATCATTTCAACCTATTTTATGAAGGAAACAAAAAGGTCAGAGCCTATTAATTTTGAAAAAGTGTCAACAACCAAACATAAGAAAAATGGGTTTACATTGAGCAAAAATCAAAATGGATGTTATATCAAGTGAATTCTCCTCATTTCCAACCCATTACACATTTTGAGAACAAAGAGCATCATTGCAGAGTGAGTTTGCAAGTCTAAGGCAAATTTGTGCGTTGTTGGTCAGTTCCAAAGGCGCGCGGCGCACTAAGAGCGTGCGGCACATCAGACGGTTTTTTTCCAGTACAAATTAACAAAGGCACGACGCACTCAGAGCGCACAGCGCGTTGGGTAAAGCACGCGGCGCATAGGGTTTGGGACTATAAATTCATCAAGAAACCGCTCAAATCACCTTCCTTCATGCCAAAATTCTCAGGTAGGCCTACAAATCATCACTTTGTTTTGGTTTTGGATGGTGTATATGTGATATATATGAAGAAATGACCCTCTCTTAGTCATGAAAAATCAAGTGAAAGGAAATCCCTCCATGTTTACAAATTGTTGTAATGATTCAAGTCCAAGGTTTGCTTTAGCGTTTTAACAAATGATTGTTGCCAAGGCTTCATTTCCCTACTTTCACATTTCCTATTTTTCCTAAATATTTTCCCAAATAAATCCCCACAACACCACACCTTCCTCTCTTAAATTCCCAATCATTCTCCTATAACCATATAATCCCTACCTTGTTTCAAAACCCTAAAATATTTCTATTCCCATGTCCCTTCCCTAATATCCTCATTTTATTTCCATTGTTCCGTTTGTTCCCTTGCTTCCCTGTTCCTAAAAATTCCCATCATTTATGTCCCCTTGGTTACAACATTTTCATAAAGAAACAAAAGGTCAACAGTCAACTTTTGGCACACAGTTTTATATCAGCAAAGATATATATTTTGGCCACCTTGTTTTCAGAGAACATGTCAAACACCGAGTCTGAATATGAGCAGGAATATGAAAGTGACTCTACACCGGAGGTCAGTGTGCCACAAAGATATCACAGGGGTGGCAAGAGTGGTCATCGTGTTAGGGAGGAGCCTACCTCTTTGGCTCAATTGCAAGCTTGCCCGCTTGCAATGGATTGTTTTCTGTGCCAAGCATGTTACCAATATTGTCAGATGATCTCACAAACCCAGCATCATCGGGAACTGGTCTGTCTATTTGTCCTTAACTTACAGGATGGTCATGTGAACCTTGCTAGAGTGGATTTCACTTTGTCACCTGACACTTTTTCTCAGGCCACCGGAATACCAAATGTGGGGGAGGAATGGAGTAAACGCCAGATGCTGGACCAATATTATTATGAGCCATATGTCAAGCCTGCATATATCAAACACTTGAGCGTGGATTTTCCTTTTAGATACCTGAAAGATGAGTTTGCACCATTGATGAAACTCATCATTCGGTATTTCAGCTGTGAGGGCAGATTTTCACATCTCTATGCGTACCATGTACGATTGTTGATGCATTTCATACAAGTATGTATGATGAGAATTCCATTTTTCATGTGCCGAAACATAGAGAGGATGATACCCTTAGTACAACACAGGAGTATATATCACTATGCATTGATCAAAATCTTAGTGATGCATCAGTTGGCACAACAAGGTATTCCTCGGGAGGATTTCATCTCCTGTGATTTATGAGAGAAGGCCCTCACAGCAGTTTGACATTCATGAGACTAAGCATGTTGATGCTCCAGCATATGTGACATATCAAAAAGGCCCCAGGGCCTTATTTGCAGCTGCACGATGAGTATTATCGCCACGTCAAGTGGAAGGGAACTCGTTGATATCATCACCAGAGCGAGTATTATCTCCACGCCAGGTGGAGGGGTCTCACTTCCATCTACAACACAGGTATAGAGTCAGGACAGAGGCAAGAGACCCATGGTTGATGAGCGTCCTTCAGGAGTTCAGGATACCGGTATCATTGATGTTGAGGCTAGTTCGCCTGGCTCAGAGCTTAAGGAGATTATCCGAGAACAAAAGGCCGAGAATGAGTCACTGCAAAAGAAATTGGAGATGGCTAAATGGGTAATCAACTACTTGGAGCAGTGCAACAAGCAGTTGGAGGATGAGCATGAACTTTATGAGCTGCGCAAGATTCGTGAAGACCGGGAATTAGCTCGTAGGAGACTCGGTGATTTGACACCTATTGATCGGGAATCGATGCTCATCCAGGCCAACACTCACTTGGAAAAGTTGTTGGCGAAGGAAAACAGGGACAAGGACATGCTTCGCCACATGAAGACTCACTATTGGGCTCGCATGCATGTTTGCAAAGCGAGAATGAAGGTCCTCAAGAGGCGTGTGAGAAAAGTGCTAAAACAAAAGAAAAGGCCCGATCCGCTTCGAGTTTTGGCTGAGGCTTCACTAGTTGAGCATGATACATGATGGAGGGTCTTCACTCCAATTTTGGGCACATTGGAGAAAATTTTGTCATTTCAAAAAATTTGGCTTGCAAAACAGGTTTTTGGGTTCTATGCGTCGCGCTCAGCACGCAACCCACAAAATGGAGAGGTCCAAATCACAGGTCGCTTACATTTTTAGTTTTTTAATGATGAAATACACATGCTCAGTAATTTCCAAGGCATTTCATCAAGTTTTGGGTGACCAAAAGCTCAAAAAACATCATGAAAATCACCTTTCTGCCACTTTTTGCATCAGGAGGTAGTACGTTTGGGAGAATTCACTTTTTGAGGGTCAAATCAAGACCAAATTGAAAAATTCCACTTTTGTTGGAAAGTAGACATTCATACCTTTCCAACAAGAACACTCGAGCTCAATTTTGATGTCAGGAAGTACCCCAAAAGTAGCTGCAAAGGCGTGCAGTGCACAGGGCTTTTTGGCCAAATTTTCACTGTTTAGCTCAGAAATTCGCCCAGTTTTGACTAGTTTTGACATGTGATGGGATTTTTCACCCTCCTTGATGTAATTATTGGATAGTTATGTTGTTATGACACTTATTTACCTATTCTAGATTATTCATTCATAAAATAGCAAAAATGTAATGAATGAATTGGTTTCCTAGCTTATAGAGGCAAGTTG